>JAQFZH010001235.1:0-23008 GCA_034695485.1 Entomobrya nivalis
TTCTTTTAAAATGTGTAAGTGCATTCATACAGTCACCTTTAATGCATCGCAGTCTTACATTGAGCTTACTGCATAAATACTTTCCACTCACAACAACGTATTGTATGGATAACCCCAATGTAACGGCGTAATCAGCGCTTATTAAGTAAGATGCAGATTTGTAGTTGATGGCATGTTTGTTATGGTTTGAATATTTCCATATTTTAAATGTTTAAATTATTCTTTTAATATTAAAAAAGCAAATGCAACAATAACCTTTTGTACTAAAGCATTTTCATGTGTCAAGTGTTAAACATGCTCATAAATATTCCATTCACATTCATTAAATAGTAAGTGCTTCACCACTTATAACTTAATGGCGACATAAATAAGTATGCACATAACCAGAAGTTTTCCAAACACTTTTGCTGTTGTACTCTTCAGTCTTTTGTTCGTAAAATTTTTTAAAGACAAAAAGAATGGAATTCCACATGTACATTTTTTACATACGTACATTTATATGCATATCTCTCAATACTTTCTTGGCTTCTTCTGTTTTATTTTCAATTTCAAACAGTCATATAAACAATTTAACAAGTATTTTATATTCGACCATCATGATTCATGATTATGAAATTATAATAATAAGCCATTTAGCTTCCATAACTTCATAAGGTACTTGCCCTGTTGATTCATTTTTTTCTTCAAAATCCACCGACAATAAAGAATGAAAAGAATACCAAAGGAATCTGACTATGATTCAACTTTTGAATGAATCTGTTGAGATTGAGATAGAGCCTGCGAATGATGCAGAAGGAGAATGGAGAATGACTGTTTGGTCTTGGTACAGCTTCTGAACTACGCCGCGCTGTCTTTCGTGTTTTATACCGTCATCATCATCACCATCACCTCCCATTGTTGTGGCTTATTGTATTCCCATTGTTACACCGCTGTGTGAGCTAAGCATACCAGCAGCACACAATAACTATCACCCTTTCCCTTTCTTTAAAAAAATGTGCTCAAGTTGATTATTACATTAGGAAACTTTTTATAGAAAAGGAGCGCAAACCATCATAAAATACCTATCATTGAGCAAAGTACACTGCACTCCTCCTCTCTTTTTCTGCTTCTGTCTCTTTTTGGTCTGCTGATGATTGAACAAAGCGGATTAGAAGGATTGTAATAGCATTGTACAGCGGAAGAAGGAGCAAGTAAAGCAATAAGATAAAGTGCCTCATTGCTCCTCCAAAGTCAGTAGTGAAGTAAGTGCATAATGTAACGTATGTTACGTTACGTACTTACTCCTTTGGGAAAAATACTTTTGAGCATTTTTAGAATCCCCAACACCACCAGAAGAACAACAACGTTTTCAAAATTGATCATCGTCATCATGATCATCAGCATCATCCTGAGCCTTTTTTTACTTACCTTTTATATTTTCTACTACTACATACAAGTTAGTACGCTTGATACCCTGTCTTGCTCCCTTTTGAAATAAAAAAAAACTTTTTTCTTCTTTTCTTTATACATTTTTTTATTTTCTTCTCTGGCTGATCGGAGTAGTCGGCGTGGTGCTAATATTACTATTGCTACACTACTTCTGCTGCTGTTTCTGTTACACAAGCAAAAATGCTTTTGTGTTAATTTTTTTTGAACTTGTTCGTCGGCAGAGGCACTAGTGTTACCGGCAATGGTAGCAAGAGGAGTGCTATTGCTACTGGTACACGTTGGTTGTTCCCCAAGGATAAATTTCAACAAGCTCATCAAAAATTCAACATCTCACTCTGTTCTCTTCTTCTCTTTTTTCTAAACTAGTCAATGAGGATGATGGCAATGGTCTCTCGTAGCAATGTTGTTACTGATGATATGATGGGAATGGGAAGCACGTAGGTGTTTCGAATTGTTGGCATTCCTTTAATACTTTTTTTCTTTCTCCCATTGCGTATCATCATGATCTATTGCCGATCATTGCTCACCAATTTTCTCTCTCCTGTACTCCCATTATGCGAGTAGCTTTTGTACATGAAAAATAGGAACACAGGTTAGCACACGTAGACAGAGAATAGAGAAGAGAATGAAAATGATGATGGTATTATTATATTGAATGTACAATAATGCACAAGTACAAAACAGCTAGAAGAAGAAGAGGAGTAAAAAAATGAGCAAAGCTATTTTAGCTATTTTACAGAGCGCAGTATTTTTTCCTTTTTCTCTCTCTCTGATTCTCTTGATGATGACGGTGCTGCTGGAAGGTGAATAGTAAAAAAAGGAATATGTGACTTGACTTTACTTCTTGTTTGGTGCGTGGTTAACTGGTATTTTTTCTGTAGTACCTATGATATTGATGTATGAATATATAGTATATAGCAATCGGAAAAAATATTCAGTGTTCAGAGTGTTGGGCTGAACGCGACATGACAGAAGCACGAAATAAGGACTGTAAGCGAGACAGTGGAATTGATATGGACCATTGCACTAATGGTTGGCTGGAAGTAGTTCAGTCTGAGATCAAATTACCAGACTTGACATTCTTTTTATTTATAAAATGTGACCAACATCATAGCGGAGCAGTACTATATACTGCTGACTGTGACTACAGGAAATAAATGTGGAGGAGTCTGTGTAAGAAGGGAAGACGGAGGAACCCTTCTTGAATTCTGATGGCGATGATAATTTAAGTTCACCTTGTGGACTTGTTTCGGTTTAAAAAAAGAGGAGACATACATATCTGCATGAACATAATAGAATGAAAAAAGTCAAGAGGCTCAAGCTCAAACACGCAGTCTCTTTCGATAAATACAGTAGTGAAATCATTGGCACAAGTCATGTGTGCGCGTCAATCAGGATCATCTTTCCTTTTTTTAAACCCAACTTGAAAGACACGAAAAAAAGAAGACAAGGCTCTGAGAAATGTGTACATTCATGTTTTGTGTAAACTGTCCTCGGTCCTGAGTCCTGACATATACACGAACACACATGCTATCATAAAGAAATGGCTCCAAGTATGTAAGACTGTGAGTATCTTTTCTGGAGTGCAAAAAATTGAGAAAAATATCACGTTGAATTAACTTCATTTTTTTCAGCCCTTAAAGTCTACTAAAACGTTTGAAATGAAAATAAAAAACGTTGGTTACTCCTATCGCTATTCAGCTTCAATAAACAGCCTTTATTGTTGAAGTAGATTTTGTAGAGCCAACCGCTTGTAATACTCAGGCAAGCAGTTTGAAAGAACAAGAATAATAGAACTATGATCAAGGAATAAAAAGGCGAGTGACTGTAGTGATTAAATGAATATAAGTAAGAAGAATGAGTAAATTTTCTTTGGAATGCAATAGTAAATGATATAACGGTAGTGACAGTCAGTAAATGTTCTAATCTATTTTACTTTATTGCCTAAATTTCATGAACGTGATTACAGAATGGAATGAAATAAAAATGAAAAATGAATTGTGTGTTTGTGCATGGGTCTCAATGTCTGTCGAGCTGTTACCGACTTCGTGGTCATTTTCAAAGATTTGTTGTAAAGAAGTCCTTTTTTGTGTCAATGAACAACGGATGGACAGATACATGATGATGATGAGCTCAATTGGAAAAGAAAGGGTGAATGGGTAACAAGAGAGAAAGAGAAAACGTTATTGCTTCGAATGGATTAATTTTTTATGTAATGCGATAAGATGTATCATTAGCCATGTGCCTTCGTATGTTTCTATTCCCAATTGTTATATTCCAACAACCAAAAGTCCAATTGTTGTAAGTGGACAAAGACTATCCGAAAATTTATTTTTATATGACATCGTTAGCAATGTATTATAATTATTGAACTTTCCATTTCAAGCCAGTGCAATAATGCAATATGCAATGGATTCACAGTACGACAAACGCATTACATTTATACCAAACAGAAGCACTAAAATGACAATGATACTTTTTATCATGATTATTACTCAAAGCGGGACACACAAAGAGCCAAAAAAGGACATGAAAGGGTTGCCCTTCTAAAAAAAGGGTTAATCCTTTGATTCAGAATTAGTCTCCTTTCCCCGCTTGTTATTGTTGTGAGTGGATCAATTATCTAAAAAATTGGATGGAAGGGTAAATCTGCGGAATGTGTGGACGTCGGTGTGTGGTATCCTGAATCCGGAGTGTGTGGTTGAGCCATAAAATAAACTGGACAGAAACCTTGACAAACAACGGTTTTTTGGGTGAAAATCTCATTCTCATAAATATTGCGTTATTTTGTATTTGGGTCCGGGATACACACAGAGATTCAGTTGGTAATACTAACAAGTTCCCCTCACAATTTCATTCAGACTTCATTTGAAATGATCATGCAGATAATAACAACAAAGTGCTTAATTTGTAATCGATGTTTAGTATTTATAAGATTCTGTCGTTTTTCCATATACATATCTAAGCGGATATTCAAAGCGTATTCAAATGATAAGATAGTGTTCTGTATGATGTGATGATGACCATATAAACGACGACAGGAAGATATTAACTTTTTTTAAAGTTTTTTTACCAGAGCTCCTCTGACTTTCAAACTAAGCATCATAAAAGGAACCTTTTGACCTTTATAGAGGGCACAAAGATTACATGGTAGTTCATGAAGAAATATGTTACTATACACGCTAAACAAAACTGCTAAACAAAGCATTTAAAACATGATTTTTTACCATTTCCAGCTGAATAATACTCATATTATGTAACTTTTTACGGTTACAAAAGAGTTATATAAAAAACGCATCCTACTGTTATCAGTTTAAAAACCTTTCTGTTCTTTTTTTTCACGCCAAAAAAAAATGTATCAGGGTGTCTGGTTGGCATTGGTACTTACCATAGCGTTCAAAACTCCCTTGTTGTCTAACGTCTGTGGTAGCTTCTTCACCACGACGACATCGTTGAGAAATTCCCATATTTCATTAACCACAAGTCATAAAAAAAATATTAAGGGAGAGAGAGAGGTATAGAGTGTGAGAGAAATGAGATAAGTATGTAAAGTAAGTTAGTAGACAAGTTTAAGCAACCACAAACCCATGAAAAACAGGAGACATACGGTTTCTTCATTTAAAAAAAAGAGCAACTGAAGAAAATAAAAAAAAAGTTGTTTCTTATGTGGAAAATATATTTATTATGTCTCCTTTAAAAAAAATTGCATCACCCCTACCATCACCACCACCAAAACACAACAGCCAGCCTCAGTCTACGGTTTTTTATTTTCTTCACAAAACAGGGGAAGAAAAGAGGGTGCGAGGAAAAGATAATGGATTCAATCTGATGATGAGCAAAGCAGAAAAGCTTATATTCTCCTTTTTTACAAAAAAAAACGGGAAGAAAGAAGTAAAAAGCTGAAAATCACTTAAAAATCCACAACGACCACCAAAACAAGGATTTTTGTGACAATTTACACTTTTTCCTCCCTCCCATCACCACATACCACACCAATTTTGTTTTTTAGTAACATAAAATGTTAAACGTACAAGGCTATATATCAATGAACAGTATACAATTAGTTTGTTGTGTGTAGGCGGTACAAATGTTACATATTTTCCCCCAAGATTTTTTTATTTTCCTGTGATAGCTTATCTGACAGAAGTGTACAAAGGTAACATGGCTTATTTTTTAGGAGAGAGAAAAGGAAGAAAAGAATGGTTTGTTGTGGTGTCTCGCCACCCGTGAGACCTGACTTTTTCACTTTTTTATTGACAACTTCAACTACTTATTGTGAAACCGGTGAGCTGTTTCAACTTTCAAGAAAAGCTAAAAAAGTGACATGTCATACATATATGTATTTTACGCTTTCATTTTCTCCTTATCTTTTTTTAAAAAGCAGGAAATATTTAAGAATGGGGGCGCATATAAGTTGATCCCAAAGTTTTAACATGGACAGTTATTCATTACACTACTAGCCTGTCTTTTTACACAAAAAAAATTCTGTGATAATTTTACACTCCACCTTCTGCTAATTTGTCTTGACACTTCCACAAAAATGTACAATTATAACTTCCTCTTTCTTGATGAATCATTAAATTTTACTGCGTATTGAAGTAAATTACGGAAGAAATTTACATCCTAACTACTGTCATAAGGAAAGTCATAGTTACTGTTCATGAATTGTTTTTGTTTCTGAAAGGAACTTCCTCTGACGTAGAAAATGCACGAATGATTATTATTTTTTAAATTGTCCAAGGAAAAGCTGAAAAGTTGCAAAACCGGTCATGAATGAATCACAAGATAGTAAATGCATGAAACATTGTTACACTTTTTATTCATTACATTTGTTTGTCACAATGATTATTTCAGAGTTTCAACAAAAAGAATTCCTTTCTTTCCTTTCGCCGGGATGTTGGACAGATATTCGGAAGATAATGGATTTATTTTTTGACTGTGCGTGAAGATGCTTGGCTGAATGCTCTTGTTATGTGTACATATTTAGCTATCCTTACTGGATTTTACCCGAATTACAATAGGATCAAAACCTGATTTAGATCACACAACTACAATAGCAGATTGTAAGAAAGGTGAAGAGCACGTACAGCAGCACAACACAGGCAGACGGAAAGGGACCCAATCGCGATCCGGACCTGAGCAAATGAACAATAATAATGACGAGAGCAAAAATAGTAGACAAGACGATGATTCAGTGATGAAGAATGAGTTTTTTACAATGGGGAAAAAATCAGCCCGTGGGACGCAATAAGGAGAACAATGAGAAAAAAGGAAGGTATGATAGGTGAACCGAAAATTTTCTACACAATAGTCAAGAGTACTGGAGCACTAGTGGAAAATGTATTTTTTTTATCATATCAATCAGTATAACAACACAGGTAAGAACATTTCATCTGGGTTCCCACACTTTGTAACGGTGATCTTGTCATTGTTATGAATATTATTAGACTGTTGGCCCAGTTTAGATTTTGAGTTTATATCTTAGCTCACTATCATATAAAAAATGAAGGGAAAATTTAAGGAAAGTAGAAAATATAAGGGATCAAGTTCTGCGGAGATGCGACGTGGATGTAAAATGTAAAGTATGAAGTATCATATTGTTGCTGGAAACAATGATAATATTCGCGTTTTCACGAAATAATGCTCAGAAACCAGTTTTCATTGTTTAATATGCTTTGCTTATTATGTCATTGATCTACAGAAAGTGAAATCTGTGAAATAAATGTAAATAGATTATGGTGATGTGAAGTTTGCGTTGTGAACTACATTTTGATTCTTCGAAGAATCTTTCACACGTTGGGATTGTTAAGAAGTCATATAAGTTTCGGAGGTTTATCCTACTCCATGTCACAGGGCATTTTAGTCATAGTCATTACCCTTCTTCAGTTTTCCTGTTTGTCGTCACTTAGAAAAAAAGACGAATAGCTTTCAGTTTGGTATGTTGAGCCGAGGACTATAATTGATAATGTATAACGAGCAATGGGAATAATGGGGACGATCGAGAAAATGGGATCAGGAAGAGATAAATGAATGAGCAAAATTAGCGTATCTTAAATAATGAAAGAATGCTTGTATTTTGCTAGTTTAACGGCGTCGATTAATCGATAACTTCACACTGGCTGAAAATTGGCTCTTGGTTATCATTATCATGTCATTTTAAATGTTAAGACTCATACTGGAAAAGGAAATTGAAGTTGAAGCATCCGCAGCATTTTAAACATATCATGTATACCACGAACTTCTCATTTTGAGTACTTTCATTGTATTAAAAACCATCATTAGGGAAAGAAACAATCAAGCAAATCCATTCAAGAAAAATAGATAGTCCAAGACTAGGCAAGCGTCGAGACTGCATAGAAATTGATGATAATTAATGAGAACTGACGTTTAAATAATTATATGTACTTTCCTCATGTTTGACAGGAAATATTTTTGTATTCTGAATAATATTAAGAAACAAAATTAAAACTTGCTTTTAGGCACGTTTTCAAGGCTTACGATATCAATTTTGCATATAATGTTTCTAATTACATGTTTACATGTTGTAGTTGCAAGGACGGTTTCGTGATTTTAAAAATGTGTCCTTTTAAAATAAACGCTTTAGATTTAAATTGAACACAAAGTTTTTGTATTGTGCAAACAATTGCATTTTTCTTTTCTTGTCACCTTGTCACACACAGAGCTTGTTTGACAAAAATGAGGTTATAAGAGAAAGTATGAAATGCACTTGTTTGAATAATAAAAAAGTTAATCCTATCAATAATGTAATGTGCATGTACGAATATATGAGATACCAATTTCCAATATTGTCAATTGTGGATGTCGTAATGATAAAATACGGGAAAGGGTTGAGATAAATAATATATTTATGGAGCATACTTCCTATCATTACTTTTATACATCCCTTGCCTTGCCTTGCTTTGCGTGCTTGTGTAGTCAAGTCAAACGCAGTAAGCTAAAGTACAGGTTTCCCTTTTCCCTAAGTACATTATTGGAAGGCTTTAGTCATAGTTATGGGCTTGAACTGCAGTCGAGAGTCGAGACTCGAGACTCAAGACAGTCGAGAGTTGTACATTTGAACATAATAGCTTGCTCCAGCATAGCAATTGTTGAAAAAGAAAACATGCGTTTCCATCTCTGTGCCTATTCGGAAAACTCTGAGGCTGCAGTAAATGTAAAAGCGATTTTTGTAAATGAAATATTTCTCAAGAGATGTGAATTCATGATCACGTCATACCATGCATACCTTAGTCACAAAAACTGCATTTCAAACTCAACAAAGACGCAAGTATATATAGAAAGCCAAATCCGCATGATAAAGTGTAACAACTCGGAATACCCCTGAAGTTAACATTTGAGCCTCAGAAATTTGGTCACATAAATTCTTAAAAGTTGTCGACTTTTGAAAATATTTAAAATGTGTTAAACATTATTTTTTGTATTGTTTTTGACATAACAATTAAAATCCTGCGTAAGTTATTTTGACGCGTAATGCAATTTGTTCGCATCCTATTTTGCTTCAATTAATTTGCAGGCAATTAACTCAAATTGTCAATTAAGCCCTTAATATCAAGTAATTTATGAAAATGGAAGTGGATTCTTAATGATTTTAATTAATGTGGGAGATGAGCAGGCATCATTATCAAGGTTACAATTTTAAAGATACGTCACTCTAGGTCATCCCTTCTTATTATGCCATTTTAGACCTGTTTGTTGAGTAACTCTAAGAAATAACTAATTTGTAAGAATTTCGTCTGTCTGTGCCACCGCATATTAGCCACCAATGGCATTGTATCTAGTCGAGATTCGAGATGATTGTTAGGCCTTTGTTCTTTAAAGCCGAGAATTTTTTCAGAAAGTTGTTGAATAGTTCATTTTTTTAATCCCCAAATCTTAAATCTTATTTCCTACAGTTTTGCTGCATTGAACGTTCAAGGCAGTCCCTGCTTACATCATTACTAAACTGGCATTAGCTTGATGATCGTTAAGCAAATTGAAGTAATACTTTTTAATCACGCAAGAGTAGGTGGTGCTCTTTAATTCATTTTTATGCACAATCATAAAACAAAAAGATATTTGTTTCGTCGACCATCAATAAATCAAAACAATACATGTATTATGTATTGTGCTCTGAGATTAACCGATTAGATGAAATGCCGGATGACTTTCTTCTTTGCTAAATTGGTTTAGGGGGGCGATTTCTTTAACTGAAAAATACAAGCTGAGTTCAATTGAAAGCTGATAGTTAACAAGTTAGCAAAACATTTTCAACTACTGCAGACAGATCGTGTGTAAGGCGTAGTTTTGCTATTTACTTCGGTATATTTGCAAGGCTTCTCCGCTACGCTTCGTAGTGAATTCTGAGAAACGTACCTAATTATATGCAAATTATGACAACAATTTCTTGGAATTACAGATTTTAATTTGACGTGTTTTGTTATTATTTCCTTTCAGCATTTTGGAACAATTGACAATTTGGGATTGACACCAAGCTGCTTACGTAATTGTGACAAAACAAGTGACAAAGGTAATTAGGTTACAACAAACCAAGACAAACTTTCATGAATGTTATTGATTATTGTTTTCAAACATTGTGAATTATCAAACGTTTCTAGCTAAATCAAGAGACCATCTGGCGAAGATTTTATCATCCCTATCTACGGGACATTAGAATTTGAGGAGTCGGATATTCGAAGAGTAACTCATTTATTTATGCATTTATTTTTTATGTAAAGGCATTAGGCGTTCATAATAAACTATTAATAAGCACAATAACTTGACAGGAAATGAAACGTCACCGGATGGAGGCGCATAACCGTGGCAAGGAATCCGCAGATAATAAGGCGACAAAACGAAGGTCCACATTGCCAATTTATACAATTGTTCCCTCTCCAGACACTGGGCGTTTGGTGGTAACCCTTAGGCGTCAAGGGGCTGTGTCATCGCGTATGGCGAGGTGATTAAAGTACCTTATAGTAATACTTTGCAGCTCGCTAGTTTAACTTTATGTCGAAATTTAAAATGCAATTCTTTTAAATTATTACAGCCCGGATTCTACCGTGGACACGATGGGGGATGTCACTAACATCTCCCATTCTCGAAAGGAAAGAGGAGGTTTGGCTGGACGTCACCCCAGACTACGCCATGATGGATGTCCATATGGTCGTCACACCGAACGAAGTGAACGACTAGATGCTGAAGAGGGAGTAAAAGTGTCATTATGCGACGGTGAAAGTTCATCTTCTTTGATGGTGAAAGGACATGGCTTGCCGCACAAAGTAATCATGAAGAAGAGAGATTACTTCCGGGAGCCAAAAGCAATGATGCAAGCTGCTCAAGCTGCTACTTGTGGACTCCATGGGGATCTCCATGGGGATCTGGCTCAGCGTCAGGATGAAACTACGCGCTCTGATCTAAATGATATGCAGGCAGGATCTTCAATTTTGCATGAAGCTGCCGAGGCAAAATCAGATTGCTTGGCTAAAGAAGTTGCCATTACTTCAACTGGATGTTCTTCCACCAGTGTGGAATATGATGCAACCATTGATGATGATGATGATGATGAATGATTAAATGATGAAGACCAAATTCAATGATCGTTTGTTCATTATTTGCAGGCAAAAATTAATTTGAGAGGCGGGTAAAATTGTAAAACTAATATTCTTTGAACATAAAATTTTATTTTCAGATCGGCTGAATGAGAATATTTTCTATTTATAAAAATCAGATTCTATCTAATGAATAGATGATTATGTAATTAATTATTATAACTTCCATTTCATGTGTAGTAAAACTGAAATTTTGAAATCTATCAAACGTTCCAAATAAAATAAAGATGATTAATATCGGCATTGAAATTTTTTGGGCTTTCATGATACAAACTCCAATAATAATATATGCAAAGTTTCAATTCACAACTTTATTCAATGATTTAATTTTACTACAACTATTTATAATTTCATAAAACTACACAAATTTTTATCTGACATGGTGCAATTTCGTTTTATCAATCATTTTCATCCCCAATATTTTCATTCAAATGTACTACTCAACCATCCTTTGTCCACTGAACTTCTATTTCAAAAATAAGTTTCTAATTTGACATAGTCAATATTCAAATCGTTACGTTTCAGAGCGACTACGACACCACCACCACTAATACGTACGCACGTATGCGTATTCATACGTCATTTCCATATTCCCAAACAATAGAAAATTACTTAAAACATTTAGTGACACAGGAAGTCAACGCATCATAATTCATTTCCCGATTACCCCAATTATAGCCTCCAATATTGAATATCTCATCGAATAATTTTAATTCACCTTTAAATATACCCATAATTTAAGTCGCAATTATTCATATTATTCATATTTAATTGATGCGATGCACTTGAAATGGAAACCAAAATACCCAGCAGGTATTCTACTTCCACAAGTTTCGTTTTCCAAACGTTCATAAATTCCACTACGTTGCCAGCTCTTTCGATGAAACAAAGCTATAATAATATGCTTGTAAATCATGTGATGTTCGTGTCATGTATTGTATAAGTTTAAAGTAGTTCTTCGACTTGGCAACACTTTGAAGAACTTTTATGCCTCGAACTTACTTTGGGTAAATGCAATGACAAAACACTATGCTATCACTAGGGGCCATTGTTGTTTGCTAATTCAATTGTTTAGTTGTTGTTTGATTAAACACGGTCCTAATAAATTCTCGGAAAATTATTAAAACTTAATCATTTTATTCTTGGCTGTGGAACAATCAACATCGAACATCTAAGGATTATTAGCTTACGATAATATCGTTGGTGGCTAATTCATAATATTTTTCTGATTGGGTACGCTACTACCATTTACCAAATGAAAAAATATTGTTGCGCACATTTTAAGACATTTTTTTTTGATATGCTAGTTGTACTGATGATATTTTATATATTTTTTGCATGCAGTATCCAATTCGTGGAAATCAATTTTCTGAAGCAGCGAGCTTTGACAATGGAGCCTGCAACTGTAAATTCTGAAACTGAAAGCCCACCTGGGGCTCTCAAGCAAATCCAATTCTGTGGTATAAATGCCAATGGAGAGCTGGTTTTTCGTAGAGGACCTAGGACGAAACCCCCTTCAACTGCTGATCTTATGAAGGAAGGAAATGAGTAAGGCTATTTTCTATAACAGTAAAATATTTAAAAATGCTGAATTTATATTTTAAACTATTTAATATTTTCCGTTGCGATTAAAAAAATAGAAATGGCAAAGAATTGTCGCAGACTGAGATTGATAGGAAGATGATGCCACCTCCTGAGCCACCTACAAGCCCACCTTCGCCAACTGTCGCTAGTGTAAGGCCTGCTGATCAACCAGCCAGTGATTCGCCACCTGAAAAACGATGCAGGCTGTCCTCGGATGAATTATCCGAGAATTCGGAAGATCATGATGCTGGTTGCCTATTCATGGTGTGGGTAACTCGTAGACAGTCCCTTATGACAGACGAGGAAGTTCGTTCCGCCTTTGTAGAAAACGTGAGCACGATCAAGAATAAGACAAGAAGGGATTTGGCACTTAAGAGGCTTCCGGAGGCTCTTGAACCGGATGGACATGTAATGGAATATCTGAAATCTCAGCGAGAGTATTATGACAGTTTGAAGCAGCAGTTTGCCGATCAGTGCGAGTGCTATGAGGAATGCAGTGATTCTAATGATTAAAAATATGTAAGTTACAATTGGCAATGTGTAACAGAGATATATATAGTGGTATAGTAATTCGTTCCGCAATCCATTAATCTAAGAATTTTACTTTTTAAATAGGAAAAGCTGACAAGGAAGGAAGGAATCTTTAATAACTAATCATGAATTTTCCAATATTTACAAAAAATATTAAGTATTAATCATTGGACTACTTTCACCATAGCGATGGTGGACTTTTTTCAAACAGGATCGCAGTTTGAAAAAGATGAAATTTTCTGTTGGTTTGTAATTTCAAATAGAATGAGTCACTAAGAATTGTTACGCCACGAAAGTTAATTAAATGCAAGTTATTTTTGAATTGATTTCTTGGTTTAGAGTAGTGTATTTTATTGTGTTGAAAGTTGTCTGTTTCAATAAATATCGCCAATAAATATTCCTTAACGTAAAATCATAATTAAATACGCATATAAACTCACTTTGAAATAGATACAAGTCGATGTAATTTTTAACTGCATAAAAGTTGTACTTATAAAACTTATTATCAATACGTAAACGCAGAACGTAGAAACTAAATAACATAATACATGATATTATACATAGTATTGCACAAAAATATCATTTCCCTATTTTACTACATACTAGTTAAAAACCATGCCCAAGCAACTTCGCTGAAATAGCCAAAGTTATCTAACTAACTGCTTATTGAATTTGCTAATGTAAAAATCTACGACTAGACCAGTTTAAAAGGCCTGGTTGGCATTCGCATTTTGTATACATGACTATTTTGCTGTGTGTGTGTGTCACTGCCAAGAGTGCCAAGCATTATTTTCCTCTTACCGATTATTAGAAGGAATCAGTTTCATGAAAAGGCGCATTGACAAGGAAAATAGCAATAAATATTAGTCAATAGTTAAAATACAATAAATAAATTAGACTTCAAGTTCTTATCCTAACAATCATTATCATAATCAGATCATAATAAAAACTGAAACCACAGCAAAGATGCTTGTAATACATTAATGTTCTATTTAGTTAAATACTTTGCAGAAAAAAGTGTGAATTTACCGTGAATACTGTGTAATAGTTTTAAACCTAACTTTAGTTAATTTTAGTAAGCCACCACCAGTTTCTAACAATCAGAATACAGATCAATTTCTTTGTATACTTACATTAATTTCTTTTAGTACCTGCGTAATCATATGAAAGATGAAATATTAAATATCTACGATTAATGTCTGTTTATTGCAGAGAGTGAAAATTGTGCGTTTCAATAAAACTACAGCAATTGAATCTGTAGCTTCGGAATTTATAATTGGTAAATTGATTGAAAATAGTAAGGGTGTCATTATGTGTTTGCATTATCGGTGCTTGCAAGTTATCCCTATTTCTAAATATTTTGTATATCCATTAGAAAAACACAATTATCATCTTTTAGCCTCTCATTTATGATACTTACAAATTCTTCGTAAATTGGTGGGAAGGCCATAATATTTTTCGGTTTCTTGGCCAGCCAAAACCGACCAAATTCAATTAGGATTACGCAGCAAAAGTCATAGAATATTCCGACTAGACCTTGAGCTCGTGTAATGAAGTCAACCGCTTTCTCTCCTTCATCCAGTGACAAGACAGTAGCGTGACGGTTATAAAAATGGTTTTTCACTTCTCCCTTGTGAAATAATTGGTAATTGGTTTCCGCGATTTGAATCATTAATATTGCCAAAGGGAAAGAGTACATGGGATGGTTACTTACACCTAAAACTTGTTTCGCACGTTCCTGGTAAGTTCTTGAAAAGTACCTGAAACGAGTTGTTCAACAAATCCAATAAATTTAAACAGTGCACTTTCTACATATCACTTTATATATTCACTGAATCATAATAGTACTTACAAAATGAAATTCAAGCCTAGTTCACCAGATGCCCGGAAGTCGGTGGATGGATCATTTCCTTGGAACCCTAAATATTGCCACTGTCTGCTCTTTCTCCCACTCAATTCTTCCGGAGACATGAAGTTTTTCCATATCTCCAACAGCTAAAAATGTGTTCATAATGAAATCGTTTACAAACTGAAATAATTACAGGATCCTACCATTTCATGTTACAAATTAAGTATATACCTTGGCTTCATGAGTTTTATTTTCCAAGTCGTAACGAATGGCTCGCATGGTTTCCAGTTTCATACACAAGTCATCGTATGAGTACATCATTTCCAAACAGTCAGCCAATTTCGGTACAAACCTGCAAAAACATTTTGCTATTGTCATAAAATGGATAACACTAATGTATAAAAATGTGTATAGAAGCCTACAAACATTTTTCCACAACTTACCCAGTATGACATTTAATATTGATCCCCTTAGCATTAGCAATTGCATGAGCAGCAGCACTAACCTCAACCCTTCGTAAGTTCCTAGTGTCAAAATATCCTATTCCAACTTTTAAGGCAAGATTTTTCATAGCTTGTGCAACTACATCACTTCTTGAGCTCCTCAGAGATGCTTCTACAATAATTAAAGTAAAATAACCTATTATTCTCCATAACATTTCTTTTCGCATACTATCATGCACAAACACAAACAAAAATGTAGAACAATCAACGTACCAACAAGACGAATCCTCCGTGCTCCTGGTAGCTCTCCATAAATAATTCGTTGTAGCTGACATAGATGAGTAAGATGACGAAGTAACCATTTTCCAAATCGATAGCTATTTACTTTAATAGAGGTGCACACCCAGGGAATCAATTGCAGAATGCAGGTAAATCTCCATACAAGGGTGAACAGCCGACTTACTACCCAACCAAAGATCCTCCTCATTCCTTTGACGCTCCTCATTTCACTGTGGTACTTGGTTATTCTCTATAAATCAATAATACAATTGTCTGTTATAATATATTCTTCCACATAGCAAGCAACTTAATATGGTACTAATGACTGATTCTCTCTTTACCTCGTTTAAATGGCTCAACACAATAAATTTTGACAAAGGTTGAAGGTGCTTTTCTACGTGACGTTAGCAGCACCAACACGATTGTTGTTAAAAAACCATACTCACTCCTTGAACAATCCTTATGCAATCCACGTGATCAAATCCCTTAATTTCCATAATAACTCTTCAAAGAAAACTGGCTGAATTGTGTCCGTCAGGTACAACAATCAACAATAACTTGTGCGGACGCCTAACAAGATCTACTACTTCAAATTACTTTTTAACGCCTTTTTTTCTCTTTTCTTACTTCCAATATGTTCCGTAGAATGAGACCCTGTCCTAAAAAAACTAATTATAATGCAAATAACATTCCAAACCTGTCAAGCAAACAATGCACTGACGTGGAAACAAAAGTAATCATATCATCATCACACCTGCGTGTTATTCAAACAAAACGTTATCTTCAAAAAGTTGTTATTAATACAGCTGTAATTATACTATTTACAAGATTTCAACTTGACTCCCTCTATTTTCTGGGGTAATCGGACATTTTCTTTGCTGTAACATACTTTCATTTCAATGGCATTGCAGATAACTCCGAGATCAATATACACAGACGTGTAATGAAACGACAGCAAAAAGCAAAGCATTATCCAAAGCCTCCTTTGCAGATGAACAGAGAGCTTTGAGCAGCAGAAAATCATTGCATTGCTGCCTCTCTGAAGTAGACAAAGTAGAAATACATTGTTGGCCCCTTCTCGTGTGTAAAATTAACACGCAACGCAAACGCAAAACGCAACTCAAGCAAGCAGATCAAGACGGGAAACGGGAACAGAGCTCATTCTCTGTCGTAGTAACTCAGCCGATCAATATTTCCAAGCAGCCCCACTAACTTACCAGCAAAGTATAAAAATCTGAAAAGTTGTTTGGCAGAGTGTATTTTGAGACATCTGCAGTGTTTTTGGCGAACTGCTAGAAAAGTGAGTGGAGGGTTGTCTGCCAAAACTCAATATTTCTGCATGCACGCATGTTCCTATAGTAAAGCATTAGTCGAAGTAGCAGAGAGGCAAGAGAAGGTACAAGACTGTTGCATTGCATTGCAGAGCACACTACACGGGACGAACAGGCTTATTCTGTCTTTCGGCTTTTTTACTGCTGAGGTTAGATTGACGACGGTAGATCCAGTGATTATTCGGTGAGTAGTTAAAGGTGATTAATTAATTGTTTTAATTATAGAATAAGCAAGGGATATTTGTATTTTAACTGTTGGGGTAATTTTGAAGTGGAGAAAAGAGTTAATTGTGATTTTTTGGGGGGATTTGGGGATAAGTGAGCATTGGATAGACGTGGTGGTGTAGGTGGCTGACGTTCAGTGGTGTACTTTTGTAGTGCAGTTAGTTGTCTTTTTTAGTGAATTTGGGGTGGAAATTGTAGGGAGTTTTAAAGTAAATGATTTACTGAAGGTGTATTAATTGTGTTTATTGATTTTTGCAGGTGAATCACGAAACTTTTATAAGGCAAAATGAAGCAAATTGTGGTGAATCAGACTGTTAAGGTGCCCGATGGCGTCACAGTCAACTCCAAAAGTCGGCGTGTGATTGTCCGAGGACCTCGTGGTGTTCTTAGACGTGCATTCCGTCACATGTCCATTGACATCAATGTAACGGATCCTAAAACTGTCAAGGTGGAGAAGTGGTTTGGATCGAAAAAGGAGATTGCTGCTGTGAGGACCGTCTGCAGTCATATTGAAAATATGATCAAGGGCGTCACTAAGGTGAGTTATAGTGAAATTCTACTTAATTAATGTGAATATGCAATAAATTTGAACTGTAAATGCTAATTTTTATTTGTTTATTCCGTGTTATAGGGATTCCAGTACAAGATGAGGAGCGTATACGCTCATTTCCCCATCAATTGTGTCACTACTGAGAAGAACTCTCTTGTGGAGGTAAGCTAACTAACTGTTAAATGATCATGGATTTTAAGAAAAACCTTTCACTTTTATTGTTCAGTAAGTAATTGTTCGTTTTTTTTTGGGGATTTTTGTAGGTAAGAAATTTCCTTGGTGAGAAGTACATCCGATCAGTCCGCATGTCTAAGGGAGTCACTGTTACCAACAGTACTAAGCAAAAGGACGAACTGATTATCGAAGGAAATTCTCTTGAAGCAGTATCTAGATCTGGTACGTCGTCATTCGCATTATATCGATATAGAATATTGTTTCAAGATGGGCTAGAAATATTTTGATTTGATGCCATAATTATAATCCAACCGTTTGTCTGTTTTTTTCTTACAGCTGCCCTCATTCAGCAAAGTACGACAGTAAAGAATAAGGATATCCGTAAATTCTTGGATGGTTTGTACGTCTCTGAAAAGACAACTGTTGAGGTTGACGCGGAGTAATTTTACATCTATACTGTAACGTTGGAAAATCGTAACACCACAAAGTTTGCTGTCGGGATCAATAAAAGCCAACTGTATTGTCATAATATCGTGTTGTACTCTCGTCTTTTTATTTATGATAGCAAATTTCAAATTACTATACGTAAACATTAATCATATTAGTTCGTTGTATGAGCATTAGTACTATTTAAGCAGTTTCATCAAACTTAAGGCCACTCCATCTGCATACTTGTGTTAAATACCAGCATATTACCTTGGCATAACAGTGTCACCATCATCTTGTTCAGACTGTTATAAGTTGAATTCATATAATTTTCATACTTTCATCCCATTCTACTCTAAAAACTAATGAAGACTTTGAAAGATCATCAGAAGCATAAAAATGAAGCATCAACCAGTAAGGAAACAAAATTATCAGTGAATACTTATGGATGGGTATAACTTTATTATTCAAACATTTTTATAATCATATAACAATTATTTAAGTATTTTCTGTAATAAATAATTAGAGGAACAAACTTATCGTAAATTAGAGCTTGTAATTGTAGTGACAATTGCACAACTTGCACATGGAAGAGATTGCATGTGTTTAACAATATAATAACGCTACTACTGCTTTCTCCACGCACTTGCACCAAAAAAACAAAGGTACAGTAACGCGACCCATTTTCATACAACTTTGAGTCTATAATATTCCATGTTTTTAAGTGTGTGCACGCACACACAAATGTACAGCGACATCAGTTGTATACATACATAAAAAATCAAAATAGTTACCATTGCAATTAAATTAAAATTTCTCATTTATGTATCATCGGTACACCACACAACATGACATTTAAAACGTAATTTTAATTGTTACTATAAATGTAAAAATTATTAAAATTAAAAAATTACTTAGGTTCTTGCTTTAAAAACGATGCTCAGTAGTTCGATTAGAAACTTCAGTATATCGTGTCATGTGCATGTGCACAGGCCTTTCGACGAACCTGGTAGAACAATTAACTTACAGTTTTGCTCATCGACAACTCAATGCACACGAACTTACATTAACTATGCTTTTTTACACATGTATTTTTTAAATATATTTGTTGATGTTCCGTCAGTACAGCATTACAACGTTAAAAATGTGTGCATTCCAAATAACATGAAAATTCATTCAAATGGAGTATATATATGATCCTATGCGATTTGCGAAAAATACCTACGATTTTAAAAATCTAATTACTATTTTAAAAGGGAATACCTTTGCTCTGAAAATTGATACGGATAATTATATTACTTACTACACAATTTTACATAAATCTATCATCATCCATCGAACCATTCTTTAATGAAACATCATAAAAATACAACTCGCTTGTTGACAATCAAACAATTCACTACTTTTTATGAAGAGCCTACTACACAACTATTAAATTTTATCATGTGTTGATGTTGATTTACTCTGTAAGACACATTCTCTGTGAAAAGGTTCATTGCATTTTTCGTACAATTAAAATGTCCCGTTTGAAATTACCACCACGATGTAGCCCTAATAAAATTGAATGTTACTTGTTCCATTTCTACAACTTTTAATTTTACAATAATCCAAAATTACAGAATGATACACTATGTCCTATGTACCCACTTGACAATGATAATACATATTAAATACAACACACTTATATGTATAATTAAACGCTGACTGATGATATTGTGGAATTTTAGTGGTTGCAGTGATTTGAGTTTAATTTGATGCGATTTATAGCTACTTTTATACTACGCCTAGTGGACTCTACAAAGTTTATTTCTGAATCATAAGTTTAGAATCATTTTAAAAACCTATTATAATTGCTCGATGAAATAGGGCACCACGAAAAATACTTCTAGGTATTGAGTATACAGTATTTAAAAAAGGTGAAACCATTAAAAGTGGAAAATTATTGAAGCTTCACTTGAAAAATGATGAATAGGCTCTCTGACAAATTGGTGGTGAGATGGAACGATGATGATGATGACGTAGCGAGAACAATAAGTATGCATTTAGGACATGGACATTGGGGTATCTGATGGCTGCGCAGTTTGCGGGTTTTGTTGGTGATGATGAATAGCGGAAATAACATGAGGAAGGGATTCAGAGGAGGATGACACTGAAGATTCAGATGAGGAGAATGCTGCAGTCGGTCTCCCGTCGGCTACGCTAGAAGCAGCGCCATTCAAACCAGTGGTACTGTCAACAATTGCACCAAATTGGAAATTTGCCGATGAAGTGTCCATCACAGCAGACATTATGTTCTGTTCAGGGTCAGTGTCTTCATAGTCTAGTCCACGTTTCATGGACCCTCTCTGTGGTGAGTTATCTCCAGGTAAAGGAATCGGTACTGTGTGGAGTGCTCTGTAAATGGGTTCATACTCACGCAGTTGCGCCATGAAGCCTTCGTTGGGATTGCAGCAAAAGCGTTTGCTTTGAACGAAAGAAAACGCTTCTTTCAGTGTAACGCCATGCCTGCAAAGTAAATATTACTCAGTTAATGAAACCAGTTCATGCAGTTAAAATACATAATACATCAGAAATCAAAGGACAAACAGAAACAAATGATAAAAATAGGTATTTACTTGGACATAATGAATGCAATGACTAGAGCAGCCGAGCGTGAGATTCCAGCATTTCCGTGCACTAGAGCTTTTCCTCCATTCGACACACATTCGTCTAAAAATCTGTTTACTGACTTGAAATGCGGTATAATGTTTTCTGTTGCGCTATCTGCATAATATAAAAGATAGAAAAACCACCCATAAATTCATAATCATAAAAATCATTTTATCTAATTCTACGCAAGTGCATAATTTTAAATGATACTTACCTGCTATTTCAACAACCAGGTATTTAAAATGATCAGGATGATTGGGTCGGATAAGATTCTTTTCAAGATTTTGTCTTACACAAACAATGTGCGTTAAGCCAGCAGCCTTCATCTCATCTAATTTGGCTCGGGTTGCTGATGCATATGGTCCTATGGACAACAAATTACGCAACCTACATTTTCGCCCATCAATCATTACAACTGCTATCATTAAAATTATAATTTTTATAACCAAGTTACCAAGGAAGAGACCAGGTATAATTTCTTGCATTGTTCTCCGCATCGTGTACTGCCATTCTAAATTACCCTCAGAGGGCAGTCTTGGGTAATCAGGCTCAATGTAGCGCTCCTTAACAACAATTTTCTTTTCCGGACTTCTGACATTATTGTGCTGAAGTATTCCACGAGCAATACTATCCGCCATTCCAATGCCACCAGAACCATCCTCCATGTCTTCCATCGCAAGATGATCTCCATCATCCATAATCTCAGGCATGCCGTCATGCACGACAACTGAATCAAAGTTCATATCTGAACCGTTTGTCCGAGATAAGCGTCCAAATAAATTGTTTCCTTCTGCCTAAAATCAAAGTCAAGTGTACACACATAATTAATATTAATGCATCGACAGTTATAAATGCTACCATGATAAATAGCTATATAAAGACCCACTAAATATGTACAAAAAGCTTACTTGTAATTGTCTTGTCACTGGACGATTGCCTTGAATAAATAGTTAAAGTTCAAAGTTCTCCGTCAGGTGTTGCATTAAATTCCAAAAAGTTTCCCTTTCTTGTGTACAAATCACACAGCATTGACCAGTAAATCCCAACCAATTTATAACCCTAACAGAGATCAATTTAATCAAAAAGTTATTTGATAACGACTTTTGTCAAGAAAGATCCGTGTGCCCGTCTTCGTAGTGCTCTGCGACCAAACTATATTTTTTTCCTTAAACCGCAAGACAAGAAGAAAAGAAAGAATTCCGCCCACTAATACTGTCCCCTATTATCTACGTCTTTGTCCAGTTTCCGTTGTCTTGTCGCTTATGTCACAAGAGCAGTCAATTTTGAATCTTCTATTTTTAACCGTCTTCTCACTACTTCCTTCCACACACACTAGATCAACTCACTCCACACACACACACACACTTTATATAATTTATATTTACAGTTAAAACTCACTCTTGTTCATTCCCAGGCATACAAATTCAGACTTTTTTAGAGTAGTAGTAGCAGTGACTTAGGTACTGTTAAGTAATAAAAGTGTGTATATATTATGTATTATATAGTTTACGTGCTATATTTCTCTTTTAAAATGCAACAACTGTAACAACGACAGCCTTTTATCATTTCTTCACCTCAACACAACACGCACAATTTATCTTTTTGCAATGCAAAAACTTCTACCTCACTTTTTCTGCAAATATTATTATGTGTGTGTACATACATATATGTAATATCTTTCGGTCTATTTACATCTTTGAGTTATCTTTACAATTACAACATTGAACATTCCTATTTCAAAACATACACATAACATTCTTCACAGCTTTCAAATATACACAAAAGTATTCAAATTCATAAAGCAGCAACAGCGGTATAACAACACAACAACCACAACAGCCATATAGTAAGAACTAAACGGAACTTTTATATGCACTAAAAACCAAATTTTAAGCGCTTACATATGCGCTCAAAAACGATGAAAATATGCA
>JAQFZH010001236.1:0-23001 GCA_034695485.1 Entomobrya nivalis
TGAATTGCTGTAGCTTCTTCTTTGGCTCCAGAACATTTACGACGGTATTGACTGGCTTATGCATCGTGTCCCCAACACGTATAATATGACTCTAGTATAAAATGATTCCGTATAGTGTTTTTCGTAGAGTATGTCGGAGTATAGAATGACCCCGACGAATCCGTCGTACAATCGCTAGCAATAATGTTTTGTTTATAAGCAGTTTACAGATAGAAACAGCACAAAAGTTAAGTAAAGTGGATTTACTCAAAAGAACATTACAACGAAATACTTTTTTTAAACTAATATTTCAAAAATAAGGCATCTCCAACATTGAAGTGAAACTCAATTTTAGCCACTTTGACTGCATAAAAATACGAAACGAATACTCGAATGAAAATTAGATGATTTTTAGACCAAAACAGACTTCCATTCCATTCTTCCTTCATTTATTTTCTCCAATCTTTAACTCATGATTTCGATGCTGATAAATCAAATCAAAGGTAAAGGTAAAAAGTTTACTTTTGGCTTTAATCATATAAAATAAAAAGTAAAAGTAAGCGTGACTTTTATTTCGTTTTAGTGCAAAAACTTCGAGAAGCTTGGTGAAAGATGAAAAACTAACGATAAGCGTAGGCGATTGATATACACGGCTGTGTGAACATGCTGTATGAATATTATATGTATTAAGAAGTCTTTACTTTTTCAATTCATCTTTCCACGCTGCCGCTTGTTTCTTATTGCATCAGAAAATAGGATGAATGAAAATCAGTTAAAATTAGAAAGGTGGAAAGTTGAGTTGAAAGAGAAAAGAAAAAGTAATCCAGTCAAAGTAAAAGTATAATGCTAAAGCATGTACAATTAGGTTTTGTGGTACAGGTATGCTCAGATGATATGAACCAGTAAACTAAAACTCAAACCAGAGTATTTATTAAAGAAATCGAAGAAAAGTAGAAGAAAGTTAAAGGTAGAAAAATAAAGTTTTTGTAGTCACACTGTTATTGCGACTGCCACACGTAGATTTGTTCAGTGATAACGGAAAAGGATAGGAAGGAATGTTAATTCATCTTTTAGTCATTGTGTCTATGTGTTTGTGTAGGTATGTATGTATATGTGATTTTAGTATGTGGACGAAGATCAGTATGAACTAACATTTCGTTTCGGTTTTCATCATCATCGAATTTCCACACAGAGCATTCTTCCTTTTGTTAGATTCTTTCATTTCATTATAAGCTTGGATAATGATGCATGAACTACACGTGATTATGGAGATTACGGTGTGGAAGACGAAGAAGAGGAAGAGAAAGTGAAAGAAAAAGGGAAACGAAAGAAAAGTTTCAGTGGCAGGAGAGGAAGCGAAAATAATGGGAGTTCTAAGCGAGAGATAAGAAGGGGAAAAGAGGAAGAGTTTTTTAGGCTTTTTAAAAACTTCTATTGTTCCATTGATTTTCTCTCATCATCAACATCAACCATTTCTGCTCTTATATTACATAAATGTTATTCTCTCTGCAGCTTGTAATTGGCGAAGTTACATATTTGGATATAGTGCGAAAGTGAGCATAATATGAAACAGATGAGATGATGCCAGTAGTGATGAAGTAGAAAAGTATTTTTGCAGAGCTTCGAGAAAAAACAACCATGCATGTCTGATGATGTTGGACGTTAGTTGGAAACCGAAACTCATTACAATTCTTCCTTTGACGATAAAAAAGTAGAAGTTTGAAGCGTAGCCTAAAAAATAAAAGAGGAAGCACATTTCCTTACAATGGAAAAAGGAATTCGCACAGGTGCGTAATAAGAAAGATTGCGCAAGTTTCGCAAAAACGTGAAATAGCATTCTAAGAAATTTCGACTTGCTTGAGTTACGACTGTCACAAGAGATACACAGTTAAATCTTACATGCTTATTAATTGTAATCCTTTTCCTTTCTGTATCATTTAGGTCAAAAAATATATGACTTCAAATATGCTTGATTTGCTTTAAAAAATAATTTTGGCAAAATAACGACTATTATTTTGAAGATTTTCTAACTAAAATCTCAAACCTAACTTGAAACCTAAAACTATGTGGACTGTTTTTATGCTCAAATTAATTGAAATAAATCCTATTTATTATTCTTTTTTTGGAAATGTGGTTTTAATTCTACATGAAACCGAATTCGAGATCCCCCATGGGGGAATTTTTGGAATATGTCATGCTGATGTGTAATTTACAAACTAGGTACGATGATAGTTTTGATGAAATCACATAAAAAGTAAAGTGGTTCTGCTGAACCTCTCCCACCAATAATCTTATGCAACAATGGACACACTACTTTTGGCTGATTTACTACCATTTCGTAATCTTTCCTGTCATCTGTCATTTGCTATAACATCACAGAGTTTGCACAAGGGATTATTAAATGTTTAATTGACTTTCGGAAAAGAAGAGCTGACTATTTTCGGAATGCCAGAGGTCACATAGATATAAGCATACAGCAACCACTTGCATATATGTTCGTTATATATAGCCTCTCCGAGCGAGGTTTGAACTCATTTTCAATTAGTTGTGTTGTGTAAGTAAACATTAATTGCAAACTCGTGTGTATACTAAAATGCTCCAGTAATGTTTTCTACCCAACTTGACTTGTCGTACCTAGACACTACACACCCATATGAAAGCGTCTCCTCCTCCTTCACAATCTTATGACTCAAAAGCTAGTGGAAAATCTTTCGTGCACAAGAGAACTGTCGTGTTAACTACTTATCTATAAATCTAACAAGTTTCATCTTCCACCTTCTAAATTAAAAATGATGGGGGATTGACCTCAATTTATCAAAACAACAAGTCGATGATGATAACAACTATGTTGTTGAACAATACTTTATAGTAAAGTGAGTGCACTCAACCTTAAATGTTAATCATTTTTTGATATCCCACTGTTGGTTGGTTAGTCTTTTTTTGTTTAACCGGTAGAGTGAGAGAGAGAGAGAGAGGAAGAGAATTGAAGATCTGGAATATTGCAGAAGAAAAGAGATGTTGTTCTATTACAACATACTAATTCCTTCGTCCTTTTCCCTGAAACTTACATCCCTGTCGTCTTATGGCCCAACGCTAGCACAAGCTACTCAAGTATTTTCAGCTTTGTGAGCTCAAGCACCAGCAAAACAAAAGAAGTGCGCGAGCATCAGCCACAAAAACTTTTACTTTCACCCACTTCACTAGTGGTACTTTATAACTTTGGTTCGTGGAGAAAACTAGAGAAGTCTACTTCCCACATTCATATCATCATATAATGACGCCCCTAAAGCTGATTCAAGTCAACTCCTCTCTACCAGAGATGTGAAAATGAGCAGCGTCATGTATAGTATACACCACTTCAGCAACATATATAGGTCACATATATACTTATGTTCTCCTCTCGTATTCCATTTCATGCAAAAAAAAAGTTTTTTTTGTACTATTATATCCCACTTTTATATCTAACTTTATGCCATTTTTGATACCTTGTAATGCTCGACAAAACGGTTACATTTGCCGAAACAATAAAAAATTACAAGAAAAATAATGTAACCTCGAGTTCATCCATTTATCATTTTCCAAGAAACCACCTGCTATCCCACAACATACGTATAACAAACGAAACTAGACACAATCCACAACTTGCTTTGCTGTACTTATTACAAAGTATATGCGATTTTTAATTAAGTAGTTCCGTACATTTGTGTGACCATAATATAATCATCGTTATCATCATCATTAAAGTAAATGTATTACTATATGGTGCCCATTACAATAAGGTTATGAAAGCCTGGCTCAGCGTTGAACTGAAGACGAACATATGTATCATCATCAGTACCACTAGGAGGCTTTACTGCTGGGTGTGCTGGTGGTTGATACCGAAATAACCGAATCAGTTGTTCAACTGTTTCTTTATGACTATTTTGATAGAATATGGCTGAATGTCAATAATTACTTGATATTTCCTTCACGGAAACTTCTTTAGTGTATCGCCTAGTTTGATATTTGGTTATGGCTATAGCCCCAAGGGAGTTAACAAAACGCTTACGTCACGCGAGTGTGATTGCTTATTGAAGCGTTGCAATAATAATTGGCTTTCAACATTCGGAACTTAACATAAACCATTTTTTGTTGCAATTATAGAGCACAACTGCACACTTAATGATTTGGCAGAAATTTCCTTTCCGCTCCTCTTAAAAAGATTAGAATAAAGAGGTTAATGTAATGTTGCCAATTGTATTTAGGTACTGCTTCATTAAGTTTCATGATGGCAAAATGTTTCACATGTAGTACCATTCACCATTATACCTAAACTTTTAAAGCACACTAGGAGATACAGATAACGGGTACCATAGAACGATATGATCATCCTGGAATCCACCATTTACATAAATGGGCTTCTATTTTTACAATAAAACCAACCTTTTTATGCGATTATGTATCGTAATGTAATGCACATTTGCAGCGATTTTTCATATAAGTAAACTGTAAAAGAATTTGTAGAATAAGTTCATTGTCTGTCTCTTTCACTTTATCCCGTGCACATAATGAAATTTATTAAACTACCAAAAGTTTTTGTATTAATGGTTGGTCTAGCTCATTTCTTTGCCGGTCTATTGCATTATTTTACAAAAACGCACAGGATCATGGTTAAAAAACAACATTGTCCACTTAAGCACACCTGAGCGATTCAATTATACTTGCTTGAACTGTTCTAACTATGAGTATTACTGATGCGACGGCATGATGTAAAATGACACAGTGATCGTACTCCCACGAGTATTTTATATTTTAGTCATTACTTATATTATTACACTAATGGTGGCAATAAATTTAATCCAGTAATCCAATACAGTATGATGCTGTAATAATCCTTGTCGTTTTTGACATCCGTACGTAGCGCCCACCCGTTGCAGGAAAAAAAAAGTGTCTGTCCGGAATTCTGGATCCCAGCTACATAATCCCATATTTAAAATGTGTTGTTTTTATCTCTATTTCATGTCCTTTGGATTAAAAGTAATATTTCTTTATTAATGTAAGACATTATTTATTTGAAAATGTAATAATAAAAAAGGCCTTCCTCTGTCATCATCATTTTGGATACGGTATATATTATTAACAAGCATATAAGCGAAACATAATATATTCACAGAAATTTGCAGAAACGTTTTTTTCCTCCGTTAGCCGTACACTTTTTTGTAAAAAAAGGCTTACAAATATTAGCTAATGCCAAAACTAACTATACATATGTAGCACTTGGTATAACGAATTCATTATACACTTTTGCGAAGCGGATAGTCATCATCAAGGCAGTTTATTCCCTTAGTGCAACAGAATTTTTAGAAAGTTTCAACATATTTAGAATACCAAATTCTCACAATCCACACATTGCAGTTTTTCAGCTTGTGTGGCATACCCCCTTTTATCAGCAGCAGACTGGAAAAGCTCCGAAAGTAATATATCCACACGTCATAAGTCAAAATTTATGGATGCCTCTCATGACCTGTCGAAATAAATTCTATGAGTAACGATTTTTCCGCTTTTCTTCTTGTTTGCAATACCACCAGCTCTGTGGGTTTAGTGTGAGTGTACTACAAGTTGTGTGATAAAGATACGTGCAAAGTTGAATTGGTGGTTATGTTCCAAGTACTAGGTCACAACCACGTTTGACTACATAAAAGGATTAGCCTAGTGCAAAGCAAGGGGGATTTTATTTTAGTTTAGTTTTTTCAAGTTTATATGCCGCTGTGGGATGAAAATTTAAAGACGTTTTTTTGGGAGAAAGTATGAAAACTATGTTTGTTGAACTGCTGTTGTCTCATTACTCTTGTTTCATTATTACGAGGAAACAAAAAACTTTACTACCAACAGTACATTCAGATATAAATCTGTTATGATCAAAATAGTGAAAATTTTGTATGAAGTTGTTGGTGGTGGTGAGTGGTGATGATTATGATTATCAACAATAACAGCATCATCGTCGTCATCCGGGAAAGGAAGCAATAAAGTTGTTTCTAGCTTTGAGCAAATATTTTAGTTTATACCGCAAAAAATATGTGTAGTTGCTTTGTGTTTTGTTAGTGGACCTTGTCTTGTCCCAAAGCACATTACCACTATTCAACGTTCTCCAACTAACAACGTCATCACATCACCCACCACACACCACAGAGTAAATCCAGTGATGGGAGAATATAGATGCAATACAAACAAAAAAAAGTTTACAGCCAAACAAAGTAAACCAGTTTTACAAACAAGTGCAATGAGGGCCAGTCCAGACTTTCTATTGAAATTGTTGTAGAACAGTTTCCCACCACATCAAAATTACGTTTGTCATCGTTGTTAACAGAATAGTCCAGTTTATGATATTTTCTGAAACGTATTGTGCATGTGTGTATATTGTTAGTATTATTTTATAAAGGTCAAAATTTCTCTCTGTATACGACCACAATGCACACTCCGAAAATTGGACTATACTGCACCCTGCACCAGTCCCTTTTCCCAGATTAACCACAAAGATAAGTCCCTGACAAACAATAAAATCATAACTTTTGAGGCTCTTCTTTATAGCAGTTGCAGGCTGCAGTAACGACACATGCATGACAAGGTCCAGCAAAAAAGCAATCTTTTCCGAGGACACACGCGCGTGTTATATAAAATTATGGACTTCACTCCTCGCTTCTCTGGTCTGGTTTTTATTGTTTCGTCGTCGTTTATCGTCTTCTTCTTGTCTTTGCCCCATTTTCGTTTAACAGAATATAGCCAGTCGAGTCAACTGCCTGCTAGGGCCACGCTACGCTGCCAGTAACAGATATTATTTTTATTGCTTCATGTCAGTGTTTATTACGTGAAACAAAGCTTTATGTGCATTTGCACACTAAATGACAAAAAATTGCTAAAACAATCTTCAGAAACATAACAACAACATTTTATTATTTTACATTATTACTCCCCCGCTACTTACAGACTAGAGATAAGAATTTTTACTGGCTCTATTTAAATAAATACGTGGTAGTGAAGCGGAAGAAATGGCATGGACAGATTCATCGCAAGACAAACCATATTAAAGATAATCGTGTGTTTCAGTCACACAGACAGCGAAGAGAAAAAGAGCTTTGATTTTAAATTCATACCCTACAAATTCTTCCTTTTCAGCGTAATGTATTTGGAGAAAGTAAAACAATTGTAGTCTCAGGAGAAGAGGTGGAGGCATGTAGCTTTTGAACTATGCTTGTGTGACTTGATGGTAAGTAAACAGCCGGACAACCCGTGAAATGGACAGTAATGAAGGGAAACAGAGAGTAGCAAATGAAGAGAAATGAAAGGGAAGAGGGGAGTCGAGCCAGTTTCCCTTTTTGTATGTTTTTTACTGCATGCTTCAGTTAACATATGAGAAAGACAAGAGACTATACAAAGGAAAAGGAGGGTGAACGGTAGTAATAAATGTATGAATTAAATGTAGCAAAACATATAACTGTATAATGTTACTTTCTCTTTTAGTGGCATTCTATACTACACAAGGTTAACCTGCGAAACATATAGCTCCCCCATACTCCCAAGCTCATTATAAAAATAATGCATAGTAAAAGTACATTCGTGGGAATGCACATTTCTCCCTGTGCAAATTCACGAAGGGTCCCACTGAGACAACTACTAAAAGCGCTAATGATAATGATACTGCTTACACTTTTGCACTTTCATTTCATATCTTGTAACTTGTACTTACTCTGAGGATATCTTAATGGGTAATGTGTAATGGTACAGTTGATTGTCATGCACGGAATAGGGTACATGACTATATAGCCATAGCACATGAGTCAGGAAAGCATGCCTTTATCCTGTTTCACTTATTTTCACAGAATATCCATATATTTGTGTATGTACATAATATGTAAATAGATAGTGACATATAAAGTGAAAGTAGACGTAGTCGTGGAATACTTATGTATCTATATGCTTATGGTACATACAGAAATATAGCGGTCAGATGGTTATGGTTATACATCCATGTATTCTGTTGCAATTGCGATAACAAACATTGACTCTAATAGTCTGGAAATAATATTTATCTATAATTTTAGCAAAAACGCATTATCAACTATTTTGACGACATTTCTTACATAAATATATGTATTGTATTAGCATGGTAGATAGCAGAAGCTCTCAGCACATTTCTTTCTTGGCACACATTATCACCTTTGCTTGAGTCTCTGGGGCTATTATTGTAAGTGTATTTTCAATTTTTATTATGATAGCAAACTACAGAAATGTCCTTTATAAATAAATGCGTGGAAACAGAAGCGTAAGTTTATGTACACAAGCTAGTGTGGCAGATAAGTGTGGCAGATGTGCATGAAGCACACTACTAACATAGTATCTGAATATTCTATATCCTTTTTTACAAAAGACGCACAGATCAGAATCTAAGGAAAGAGCAAGTAAAGGAATATTATTATAACTTATAGTACAACGACTACTACTATCTTTCCAGCTGGCCTTTCATTGCAAGCTGTTGTACGAATGTCACATAATATCTTGAATGGGCAACAAGGGGACACTTTGTCTCTTCACTAAATGTTATCTATGTCTCTTGTCTCATAACAGTCAAAAGAACATGTGCGGACCACACCAGACTAGAACACCACAAAATGGCATTTTCGTACCAAAAAACAACATTGTCCACCAGGAGAAGGTGGACCACCGCTGAGAGAGCAAGGGAACAGAAGAGGAAACACCGTAAGAGTTCTCGGAATGAGATAAAAACAAGTGTGCCTACATAAATATACATAATATTATGATGACAATTTCTGTTATAAAGGGATTTCATGTGTGGAAGGTCGAGAAATAACTTCGATCATTCTAAATGGATCGTTATACAACTGACTTGGTTTGAAAGGCATAAAAATATAAAATGACCGGAGGACATTAACTTGCGCTATCGGATGGCAATATTATTTATCATCAAAGGCTTGATTTCTCCTTTTTTGTTATCCCTTCTTTATGAGTTCTTAAGAAATTGAGATACAGAGAGCGAATTTAAAGGGACCATACATAAACATGGGCTTTCACTTGCGCAGTAAAGGCTTTTCATAAATGAAATGGTAAATCTGTGTTTATGGTAAAGAATCCTTGGGATCGGACAAGTACAACTTAGAATTTGAAAACATTCCATTAAAACTTTAGTAGATCATGTTACATAGGCTCATTATTGTAAATACCGCTTTATTTATATTATGCCTCGACGTACTACCCTTTTTAAGAAATGCTGGGCTCTAGAACTCGGTTTCAGTAGTACCCAAGCTTATTAAACAGATAGTGAGTACTAAAGAAAAGGCCCCTTGGCAAAAAATTGGTACTGGCAATAAAACATAATGTACAGTCATTTGATTTGCTACTGTCTTGTTGAACATATGAAACCCCAATAACGACAAATACCATAATGGCTCTAGTTAAAGTTATCATAGATAGAAACAAAGTAATAATAAGGTATAATAGACGTGAGCACTAAAGAGAAAATTGCGTTGCGTGAATGGAACACGTGAAATACAAACGACTGACACAATAGCGAACATTAAATCCTTCCTTGTAATTTTAAAATGATACTATATACGAGAGCTGTAACACTGCTTGCATAACCCAATGGAATGCCTAGTGGAAATTTAGGTAGTTAGTAAGTTGTTATTGTGGCTTGTGCTATTTAGGAGGGAGGAAGCCCTTTTATTCTGTCCCTATCCACATGATATGGCATGTCATCGTCATCATCGCTTCTATTATGTGGACTGTACATTTCATACAAACAATGGAAATAGAGACAACCAAGATTGATGTGGTTGACGATGTGATATGTGATATTGCACAGAGATACCAGATTACCTCAGCAAGCACGTAATTGCGAGATCCACAACTCCATTTTCAAGGCTATTGCAAATTGTAACTACAAGTATAAAAAACCTACATGGCTGGGGGAATTACCCTCACAAACGCTACCGAGCGCCATATGGCAAAACAAGGCGTACTTTGTAGAAGAGAAAGCAAGATGACGCATAAATACCATAATGATGCTCATGACGATGAGTATTTATGTAGGGCACATATATTGTTTAGTTACGAGGACAAAAGGATTGTAAAAGCGTAATTGCTGTGTAGTATAACAGTTACTTTTACTGTATAAAAGATATATACTGTATCTCACCCACTGTATCATTATAATGTACAATCTCTTATATAAAATGTCCTAGTGATCTTGATTTTTTTTTACAAAGGACATATATTTTAGTGGTGAAGGACAGCCACACACACGTACCCAGTAGGACAAAAATAATATGTGGAATAATAATAGAAAGTGGTGATAGCTGGAACACTTGAGCGTGTACACTTGTTGACACCATTGCTATTGCTGGCGTGGTGGTGGTGACTGCCCGCAATAAATATGTCAACAACAGACAGCAGCCATAGCTGTCCTATCTTGTCCCCTCACACGAACATTCCGAATTTCCTATTACGTTTACACAAAGCAATATTTCTACTGCACATTCATTGTCATTTGATCATCTATTTTGCCCGGCTCTCAACTCTCTGGACTGCACTTTCGTGAGTGGTGAAAGCTGTTTGATTGTGGTTAGTTGCTTTTAGATGTGGAAAAGAAAGCGTAAACACATTAAGTGGAATTGTAGTGTATACTATTCATTCTAACAAAATGAATACACTACTGATTATATTTCACTTTTTTCAAAAGATTACTTACGGGATCGTTGTGCAATGAATACAAAGGAAACCCTTACGCCAGTGTTTACTAACGTAAGCAGTAGTAATGCGACTGCATTGCAATAACTTACATATGTGTATGTATACCTATATTTTTATTTTCTATTTACTTCTGTTTGTACTGTCTTTTCGTGCAGTTATCTGTTGTGTTTACTTGTTTGGACAAGGATGCTTGTATTTTATGTTGGAACTTTTCCAGAAAAAAAGGGACGAAGACAAAAAAATTGTTTACAATCCCAAAATGACAAATGTTCACATAGAGAGAGTTAAGCCAAGCATGCACGTGCCTTCAGCAATATTATTTCTCTTGTGTTCCATTATTATTGCACGTCGACGTCATCTACTCATCTTCTATACTTTCTTTCTTCCTCGGCATCCAGAATCATTGTGAACGGTTTACATTCATATGTACTACCGCCTATTATTTTGGAGCTCTGACTATTTCTATCGGTGTAGTAAACATCAGCTTTACACACAAATATATGGCATCCCTCATTTTAACAACACACAACATTCCCACATATCTTACTGTTTTCCATACAAATGGAGCACAATATGTTTTTTTCAGTATACTTGGTTGATTTATAAGAAGAATTGCAGAGGAAACAGAACAGAGACGATGTGGAAAGTATGGATAAATAAGCGACAAAATGAAAAATGCACGTACAAGCAAAAATTTCTGTTTTCATCATCACCATAATCATCACATTTACTGCTCACCAACATTTTCTTATAAAAGGTGCACCAAACGAAACGAAAAAGAAAGTGGTATGAGGCTGCTGTTCTGACTACAAGAAGAATGTTCGGCAATGAAATGTTGTAAAAGGAAATGAACAAGTAAGGCATTCCTGTATTCAAATTGTGTCATGTGCAGCAGCGGTGAGTCGAAAAATGTGAACTACGCAACTTCAATTTTTCCCATTGAACACCAGCAACAAAAAAAAATGCACACATGCATCGTAAATTGTATGTTCCATGTTTATCCGGCAATAGGAAAATGTGGTAAATATTAAGAAATTATGTAAATTCATACGTGATAAAGTTGGTTCTCCTACTGCACTATCTACATAATTTATAAGTAAAACTTAGTTTGAAGATGTACAAACCAACACCATCACATACTTTTTCTTTATCCTCGACTTTATTGTATTTCTCCCTATTTGCTCTGATACTTCCGCCTGATTAGAATTTTATCTTGCATTATACCACCACAGGGAAGACACATACCATAAATCAAAGGTATATTTTACTGTGTATTGCATCACAATTTAAAACGATGCTTTTGCTATACATACTTGTAAAATGTTTTATCAAAATCCTCCACAGTGTTTTCACATAAATTTAAAAAAAATGTTTTATTTTAGTTTGTACTTCTGCAAATATACTAGAATTATCTTAATCTATTTTCTGGATAATCTTTTCAATGTTAGCAACATGAAACATAGTTAAACGTATAAATATCTTGAATGTCAGTTCGTTAAGTTGGTTTAGAGTTTTCCCGAAAGAGACTCGTACGTAAGAGGAGGTTCTATTATAAAGTGAAGTCATAACTTTGTAATTTTATTACATTTACAAAGGAAAATCATTCCCTCTTTTCACCTTTTAAGCACTTAGGCTATTTTGTTTACAGTGGCAGTATATTCCGTAAGAACACAGCGAAGCGATTCCACTTTTCCTTTAGAATACATAATTTCATCAAGAATTTTGTTGGCCTACTTAGTTTTATTTATCTGTACTGCCGCTGCCACCTTATATGCACTAACTTTAATAAGAGAATAACTTCAACTTTTGCAAGTTCTTGGAACACTTCACAGTATTTGATTACTTCAATGATAAAGTAAGTACAGAAGGGTGCTTAGATATAGCTTCATTCAATACAGCCACCTACCTAGCAAATAATTTTAAATCCTATTATCACTGTCTACTCATCTCTCAGAATCATACTAACAAGATTCATGTGATGTGAATAAAATTCTCTAAAGTGCTCACGTGCCTATAAAGTATTACATTATTTTACTGTAACCTTTTACTCCCAACATTGATGAATAAAGTAAAAAAAAAATGGAGAGAAAAAGGTAGGGTCACAGGAAATTATAATATCACGCCGTACCGACAGGTGTACTTTATTCCGGTGTATCTTTGTGTTTTGTTATGTATTAAGTTTGTAATATGCAATGATTTTCCAGTAGATAGATAGAGTGAGTTAGTAAAGAAACCATGTCAAAGGTTACCATTATTGTATGGTCGCCCTTGTTTCCATGAGCGTGTTCCCCTTCAACTGGTCACTATCAACTCACGGGATCAATACTGATTGCCTTCAAAATGTGGTTCCCGATAGCGACAAGGGCGACCATACAATATTTTTGGGGAAAATATCTGACATGGATTCCTTCACTGTTTTGGTAGAGCTCACCCTCTCCATTATTTCCTATCTTTCCTCCAAGGTAATATGCGTATCACGATGATGCCACTCTTATCAGAGTTTGTATGAATAGTGGATTTATAATGGTATACAACGATTTTTTTTGTATCACGTAGGTACACGTTTTATATGCTTGATAAATGTGTAGATTAAGGTGCTAATATGTATTTTACTTATGGATTCACAAACTCTTTTTTTTACTTTCACTGTTTTCTGCGTCGAGTTACTAGTATATTTTATCCATTCAGATAAAAAATGCATATCTAATGAAATTCCACATTCCCTTTTTTCCTGTTCATGCTCCAGCAGCACCGCTTCTAGGCACTTCTTTTACCGTTTCTTTTATACTTTTGTTGAAGTGATTTCTTCGCTTTTCAGAAGAAAGAAGAGATTTTGAAATTCAGTTGAGTTGTAGAAGAAAAGTACCTGAGCGAACGCAAAAGCCATTTCTCAATACTTTTTTAAGCAGTGATGATGATGATGACGAAGGAAAAGAAGACGCGATATTCCGGAGAAAGCAGTAAAAGAGGAAACCTTATCATCAGCAACGCTCAAGTTGAGTGCGTGCTTTTTATCATATACATAAAGATGTACCACATGAATGCACAAGCCTACATGCCTATGTATGATGTATACCTGAATCAGAAAATCAGCTTTTGTTCATTTTTTTCTTCTTTTTTGATGCTTGCCAACTTTGAACTTACTCTCTTGCTTTTGGCACATTGCCGTTTCATAGAGAAAAGTCAGTCAATGAGCAAAAGAGGGTTTGAATTGAAAGTCAACCGACCAAAATAAGAAATATATTATGTACAGTACACAGTAATATGCCACGCCAAGCCACATTTAAGCATATCAAGTGAGTTGTTGTGACGTGTGTTGGTAAATTGCTACATCATAGTTACAAACAGCCAGTTTCTATTATGGTTCTATAAATATCCCACTGAATAGTCAATAGTCTAGTGGATAATGAACATGAAAAGAATGTCTGGTCTGGTACGTACAATTGATTGATTTTATGCCCAGGAGCAGCAAAGTTAAAAGTATATGACGTGACGCAATAATGAACAGCCAAACGACCAAAATCAACAGGCCGAAAAATATATAATAATTCCCGTACTACTGTAGTGGTAGTAATTCCAGACATGATGCAATTGTTATGCTAGGTATTGTACAGTGTTCAACCAATAAAAATCAAATGACAATAGTAGAATAGGCAATAGCTCAGTTCACGGCCAAATAATAGGTGAGTGACTGCAAGTAACAGTGTACAATATCGAGTTCTTGTTGACTGATTCCAGTTGAGTCGACCGACATCGATGCGAGCTTGACAAATTGGATTACTGTTCCATGAACCGTAAGTAAGAAAAAAGTACATCTGCATATACACGCATGTATCTTCTAAGTTTTACCTGCGTAAAATTATTATTTTCAAGATGATCATATTTATGTAGTTTTTCTCTACATGTACATTCAAAGTTTGTAATTGTATGCTCATTATACTACCAACTTTATACTCACACGTAAAAAGGAGTACACAAAATATCCAAGTATACTAGCTCCTTCCTTCAAATCCTTCGAGAGGAAAAGACAGGGGAGGTGTTGTGTATAAAAGGGAATACAATGTGCATTTTATGTATTCAGTAAAACATCCTAAACAAAGCATCTATTTTCTTTGATTTAGCATCCCCGTATAACGCTTTACCAAGGAAAAGTGAGCAATTGGATGGAAACAAAATGGTTTTGAATGTACAAAATCTTTCCGCTTTTAATCTTACGCATAACATATTGATTCAGTGTTTCGCCAGAGTGGAAAATTCATTCTGAAGATAATTCCAGCTTATCTACTCATGCAAAACCAAGGCCATACAAGGAAATCAACTGGCAATAAACTTTTCAAACTTCATCTCCACACTCACATGATTTGAACAATGAAGTTAGATAAGAATGAAAACACAGACGTTTTATTTAGGTACATGTGGAATATGTATCCAGTATGCTTATATAAGCAGCTTTTAAAATCATACCTTCGCAGCAAATTCGAAATGTAACCTTGTTTATTGGAAATACTGGGTTACGAGGATTATGCAAAAGACCTTTCCAGGGTAAAACGCACGAAAATCTGATACTTGCCAAAAAAAAAGTTTTTTTTTTGCTTTAGGCTACTCCATGTCTTAGTATGTGCTATTCAATACAGAGATACTATTCATCCCTTTTTCTCTTCAGAAGAAGAAGATACGCTTGAGTAAAGCCTGGAAGAACTAGCGAATAAAGGACTCTATTCATATTATGACAATGCGTAAATCAAGTTCACAGAATATTCAATACATGTCGTATCAAACATATTCTGGACCAGCTCGTAGTAAATTGTAAATGCGTGTGGGAAATCCACCATTCGATTTTGCGAACAAAGCCAGAATAAAGCAGCAGTTCATGGAAACAGATATTATTGAGACAACTGCTAGAAAGCACTTTGTGAATAAAAAAGGCAACGTGCCGATATCCGGTATTCAGGTTTCATCACTTTCTTACTTACCAAAGAGCTTTCCATACTACTCACTATAACCCCTGTACTCACTCGCTCTTTTTTTCTTTTGACTTGCCTCGCTTGCAGCTACTACACTGAAGGACCACATCAAATTCTTTTGCCGCTGCTCCCTTCACTTTTCTCCATTCCACTCCACAACTTTTCTTCACATTTTTATGACTGACTTTGTGCCAGCAATTTTATTAATGTATATACGTACCCAGAAAGATATGTAAAGCTTTTGATGCGTTATTCGTCAAGAAAGGAAAGATTCTCAACACGACTTGGTCGAACATTCGGAAACATAATACTTACACACATACATAAGCACATAATATACCACTCAAAAGTATGCATTATTGTGTAAAAATGTCCATTTTAGCAACCAGCATTAGATATTACATATTTTTTAATATTGTTCCTCAAAAAATATGATGCACGCATACTTTTCTTTTTCCTTTACCCTTGCATAAAATGGAAATGTAAAAGGAACAAGGGCTAAGAACTATGCACTGCAAGCGACTCGGCTGGAAAAAGAAAAATGGGGAATATAGAACTCAAACTCAGCTCAACTTCAGCCAAAAGAAAAGGAGAATTTCAAGAAGTCGTAGCCTCGCTTTCAAGCAAGCCAACCACTATCAACTTTTCTTTCTTTTTTCCCCAGTTCCTGATATTTTTGCAGTAAAATATTATATCGGTGGTATAGATGGGAATAGTAGCAAAACAGCATATCTTTTTTTAAAGGATGATACGATGGTGCTGGAAGGTAAGAAAAATAAGAATGCGCAAAAATAGGGAAAAAGTAAAACTACAGCAAAAGCAACCATTTTATAAGAAGCGGCATCACTGCTTTTTTCGCCATATAAATATATCATTCTGGTGGAGAGTGATGGATTTGTATGTACTCATAAAACAGAACAAGATTATTACTCTAGGAATATGTATATACGCATGTGGATTGGATAGAGGACGAAAGAAGGTATAAAAAATGAAAGAAAAGTGAATAGGAGGACCACCCAGTCAAGTCAGAGAAGAAAAGAAAGTAGACAGACAAAATGAAATTTCCCTTTTTATTCTCTCTTTCTCTTCCACCAGCGGGGTAGAGAGTTACCATTAAGACATGTTATCTAGTACATTTTTTGTGCATTAAACTGTAGAGTAATATAATATTCTCTTTTCACATTCAAAGATTTTTTTAGGTATAAAATGCATACTCACTCACTTTCACTCAGCTCAGGTACAACTTTCCATCCGGCAAGTCAGGTTTACATACCTGCATACTTGGGAAATATGAAGACGTGTACACAATCATATGATATGATGATATAGCGATGATCATGTTGATTTGCTGACGAAGATGGAGATGGAAATGGCTAAAGCAGGTATGCAATGGACTCTACTTCCTTCTCTTTTCTCACAATTCTCATAAGGCGTAATAATCCGGAGATGGGCCTGATTTTGTTCTCGTCTTATTCAATATATAAATATGGAGTTACGTAGATAAAAATATTAAAAGGCTTGCTTTGAGCATTTTCTACATTACACAACATGTACATCATGTACATTTACGTACCTATTTGCGTCATGTCAGACGAAGCTCTTTTTTAGTGAATCTGCATTTCCAAGCTTGAATGAACCAGATTTACTGAATCAGCAAGAAAAGCGACAGCAGTGTCACGACATCATCTTCTTATTCTGCATTATCGTGTTGATCATCGCGATCATCATCATTTTTTTGTGAAAAATATAATAAAAGAACGTATTAGCCTTTGAAGTGGTTTCTTCAAGAAAATTCCAATTTTCACTGAGAATTTGGCCATGTGTCTGAGTCTGAGTGAGTTTGACTGATTTTGATTGTAAGTGAATGAATCAGTTTTCCAGCTCCTATGTTTCCCATTCATTTTTTAACTGTTCATGTGTATAAGCTTGAATATCAAAGCCAAATACTTTCATATAACTATCAAAATATACCAAAATTCCATTAATCAAAACGTCATCGACTCCATTAGTTCAAACGACAAGTGAATGAATAAAATGTGATTATGTAAGCTAATTTTCAAAGCGATTTTTCCAAGGACCAAATTGATCATGCAATAATAATAAGAATAATAAGGGACGATGACATATGAAATCAAGCAATTGAAAATAATAAGCTACAAAGCTACAAAAATTATTTGAAATTACTATTTTCCCTTAATGCGACTTAAATTTGGCAGAATGTAACCTTACCCAAAAGGCTAAAGTTCGAAGTTCAACTACTTCGTTACAGACTACGATTATTGTACTAGCATCGAAATTGCTAGGTCCAGAAAATAAAACAGGAAGTGTAATGATGAAATGAATCGTTGGCTTATGAGTTTTTGAGTACATGCTGACTACACATCAATATACCACACAGGATGCTTTAAAGGTTAAACGGTGAAAGGAATAAATGAATAAAGAGTCAAATCTGATGCAAAGAGTTATTCATCCGTAGAGTTCTCAGCATTGACATTGTGACTTTGTAAATCTTTCAACGTTGTGAACAACGTAAATTGGTTGAGAACGTTGAAAACATTGAAAAGATCACTGATTGCGAATTTCGATGTCAATGGTTGTTCACTTGTACAGCAGAATAAAGCACCGTCCTTCAAGAACTACGTAACAAGTATGTTGTCGAATGAAAAAAATAGAAAAGAGAATTTTGATTTCAAGGGGATAATGGCGGAATATGTATATAAAAAACCTTTACGCTCGGTTTTTGTCATCGAACTCACCATAAAAGCAGACATGAAAAGTAAAAAAAAAGTTTACTAAATGGTTCAAGTAACTGAAAATAGTAATTTTAATTACTCCATCAAATTAATGACTGTGTTTAGAAATGTCATCAAACTCTAGTACAGAGCTACAATCTAAGAAGAATCCATGAAATTCTGCATTTTTCCTGACTTTGCGCATTGCAATGCAATTTACAAACAAGTCATAATAATAACGGTGAGAATTAGGGTAATAATTTGCGATCCTTTCCCTTTTACATCTTCCTTTATACCATGTACTTACACTACTTCCTTCAGGATAATTGCATCCTGCATCTCATCGAAAACTGCTGGACTAGTGCTATGCATAAAAATAAAGCTACGATAAAACTAGTCATAGTACTGGCGACTGGCGCATCATCTCATTCCCATATCCCATTAGGTCCATAAACTTGTCATAACTTAATTCCTCGATGTACTATCACCGTACCATATCTCCGGCGGCAGTGGACAAAAAAAATAATGCAAAAACCGTTAAGTTAAAGAAAAGCTTTTTCCTCAATAGCAGTCCAGTGATGGCAAAGAATGGAATAACACTCACTTATCTTTCTTCTATTTCTCCGCATTCTTTCACACAAACTTTATTATTATCATCAGCTGCACCAGACAAAAACACTAGGAAAAGCTTTTAACCTTGTCAATGCACAGCCATTAAAGAAGATGATCTACTGGTTATACACAAAGCATAGCAATCTTTTTATGACTCGAAAGACTAAGACATGAATTCAGGAGCAAAATATGTAAGACTATTGGTGAAAACGCTAGGATCTGAACAAGGGAATCAGGAACATGACAAAATGGCAGAGAGTTTCTATCCTCCTGAGCACGTCTACTTTCTCCTTAAGCATTTCTTCCATGTGTATTTTCATTTTTTATCTTATCATCTCCATACTTTATGCTCAGTCCGTGTCGTTGATGTCGTACGTATCAAATAACAGAGAACCAGACACGACCTGCGACCAAAAGAGCTCATTCCAAACTACACCACACGCCACAAAAAAACGATACGTGAGTGGCTTTAGCGAATCAACCTGAAAGCTTGTTCAAGAATTTACAAAACACTCACAAAAATGATATGTACAATGGACCAGTGTGTAGCCAACAATGTTTTATATATAGGAATACACGAGTAGTCGCCTACACAGAAAATTTATTGTATGAAAAGACAAAAAAATGCTCTTTTCAAACAAGCCATTCAACGGAGGGACGATATGGACAAGTTGTTAAAAGTAAAAGCTCATATCTTCATCCTCCTACTCATCAGAACAATCGTATTTGAACTGCTCATTTAAACTCAAGTGTAAGTAGTCTCTCAACCTGCTGAATAATACTTTCATAATGATTTTCTCTCTGATAAGTTATAAGGTTGCAGTTGATATACCACCAACAAGTTTGTCAAGTACAAACAAGGTCCAAACTTTTGTTGGTAGAGGATGAGTTAGTTTTAGTTTTTTGAGGATCGTACAATATCACTTGAAAGAAGTGCTCACCTTGATGTGATGTTTCATAGGAATGGTCGTAGTTTGTCTGTTGTAATCATAATAACAGTAGTAGTAAACGTGTAGGAAGAAGAGCCTCAAGAGCGTAAATGGATCGTTTTCGTATGCAATTTAGGACGAACGTTGTAGTAATAATAATAGCATTGTTATGTAGTTGTAGAATTTCTAAACTTGACTGAAAACTATCTGTGTACTTATGTATGTGATGCGTATTGCGTACATTTATACCTGTCATAGGAAAACCTATGAAATTTCTCCCTATAAAAGGTTTGAAAGAGAAAGCAGCTGTATACATATAATGGTAAGCAAGGAAAAGGAGGGAGAGCTGGAAAACAAGAATACATGCTGCTTTATGTGTATCTCCAGACTTGTGATTGCTTGCTATCATGTTACGTGATCGTTCTGCAGAAAAAGATCTAGGAAGGAAAGGTTTGGTTGGCACGAAATCGGTGATAAAAGTAGTATATTGTACACGACGACTCTAGTTGCAAACAACATAAACTCCAAAATACGACTGCTATCACAACACAACAAACAATGTGTGCTCAATGTACCACATGTAAACCATCTCATCTTTGTGCTCTTTTCGACTTTTCTTTGTTCAATGCCGCCCACAAAGGGAAATAATATTACGAAGGTAGCTCATTGGAATGGGAATGCGAAAACTTTGTTTCGCTTCGCACTGGTATACCACCACCCTGTGAGTTGGCTTAAACTTGTATATTTATTTACTCATCGTAAAAATAGAAGTTACTTTTCTAAAGAAATACACACTGCACTGCAATCTGTCTCGGTTTGTGTGTGTATTTTGAGGATGCTGGAATTACGTTTTATTCGCCGAGACGGGAGAACTATATTGACTTTTAAGTCGGTGGATCATCCAAAGAAAAATCTTTCTTCGCCCACCCACACGTTACTTCGTTCTCATCATAAGCTTTGAAGAAGTAGTGCATATCATACCTGAATACCTTTGTTATTTTGATGATCCGCTTTTATACTTTCAAGTATAGTTTACGCAACTCATTTGTTCGTTTTTCTTCTTAAAAAGTTCTTATCCTTTTAAAATATCAAGTTTATACCGTGGGTTGGTTTCTTTATAATTTAGCTGGTGGGTTGATCGTGACGTGAGTGTGAGTCGTCTGAATTTCTATCACTAACAATATAATAAATGCTAGAATGCGTGTGCTAGCGTTTATAAATAATTAGAACTAAATTTTTATGAGCCTCCGAATCTGATACATATATCACTTTCAAACGCTAAATACCCTACTTTCTCTTTTCCCATTGCTTAAGCCGTAATTTATTTACCAAGCACATGCCACACCGTACAATGAACATGGACATAACGCATCTATATTAGTTGCTGTGTGTGTTAGGCAGTGTGTAATTTAGGCACAAATAAATAAACACAAATAGTCTAAAGACTTGACGTAAAAACGTATACAAAGTTCATGGTGCATGCATACTGTGTCGATATATTACTACAATGTGAAATATCTGCGCTTACATTCAAGTCTTGTTTTAGAAAAAAAGGACTCTTCTTCGACGATTGTGAAATTTTCCACTTTCACTTTTGAATAGGTAGTTTGTGTAGCATGCATATTACACAATAGTGGACATTACACAACTTTAAAAGGGAAAAGCCGTGTAGCAGAATCTTTATTTCATGCATATTTTAAGAGGAAATTCGAAGCAACTTCCTGAGTTATTACTTTTGCAATTTTCCTAAATAAACCAACTAAATGTAGAGAGTACTAATAATTTTGCAATAATGGTTTCTTATTTGTAGATATTAAATTGCGACTATGCCAATTTAACCGGTACATGTTCTGTAAGCAAAATGTTGCAATTCCACTTCGCTTCTTCTTAAGTTAAGTTTATTTATTAAGTATTCTACATATGTTTCAGCTCTTTCACAGTTGTTCCTGTACAAAAACAAAAGAATCTCTAAATGGCATGGTTCAATGGAGTTCCTGAAAATTTGAAACAAATGAAGGCTTAAGTTTAAGTACTAGCTACGAGAAGAATTACGATTCATTAAAAACGCATATATATTTGCTTAAAGCAATTTGACTCCATTTCTCCTGAATAATTTTTCTAGTACAACACTTATCGTGTATGTAGCGTACATAAATGAAGAGTGCGAAGTTGTGAATAATATACAGTAGTAAACAAATGCATAAAATTAAAGTTAATGCTGCAAAGAATAATAAAAAAACTCATTATAGTAATGTTGTTTACTACAAACTAACTATCTCTTCAAGCAGTATCAAAGTAGTACAAAAAATACACAGTGGAGTATATCACAAGTCAAAAGTACGATTGCCATTCCATTTCAATATATGACAGTCATATGGAGAACTGAGAATATACAACAAGCACAATGTATCATAATTCGAGGGAATTTATTTTGAATATTTCCTACGTTTAAAAAAATCTTGTCCTTACGGCTACAAATTCCTAGTAAAACTGGGGATTAGACAGAAATTTAAAAGGGAGGACCTGCCAGTCGAAACTCATGTAGCGGTCGTCGTCCCATTGAATATTTCAGCCTGCACATAAAATTTGGTATAAAATTGCACTTTTTCAACCTGTTTGTTGTAGTATTTATTTGGGTCTATTTTGCTCCAGGTTTTTCTGTTTGCACACGGAAGATAATCTTCCCATATAAAATCCTAGTTTGTCTTTTTTCAAAAAGTTTCATTTTCTTAATGAGACAAAATAACTTTCATTTCATGCATCCAAATCGCGACGACACGGTATCATTTTTGGTCATATGCATGCGAATTGTTGAGCAGGTACTTTAGAATATTTAATTTACAAGTGATCTTCATTCAACATTACATAATGTTAGTACTATAATTATACTTTTTGCTGCGAAAGTAAAAATTGTATACCCTGTAACTATAGGTTCTCCATCTTTTCGAAATAGTTTATTTAAACAATTAAAAACAATGCTGTTCTGCTATTTACCACTACACTGCTGTTGGTTGGATGATGTGATGTGTGGTTCAGAAGTTG
>JAQFZH010001237.1:0-22997 GCA_034695485.1 Entomobrya nivalis
ATACAAAAACGATGAAGAATTTTGGTGTTGGTCCTCGTCTCCTGTGGATATAAATAGAACTCCCATGCAGGCTTAACAATAATTCGTCATTATAGCAAGTTGACGATATTTTGCCTTTTATACAAACAATAAATGAATATTTTAGTATGCTGTTCAAAAGTCTAGCCTCTAGTTGTGAATTTCTCATGCTTCAAAACATAAATAATGTTGCTACCGAAATTTATTCAAATATTTTGTTTTGCTCTGAAGTAGTCAACTGAACTTTAGCTATGCATGAAAAACGAGGTAGTTATTTTTTTGTTAGACGCCCGTGACAACCAAGTAAATAATTTTTATTGTTAAACTGTCATTATTCAGGAGTAATCTGAAAAAATATTCAGCAAAGTTTATTAACTTTCCCAGATAAAAATTCAATTCAGTTTTGTTTCACCAGAAATTATTTATTGATTAACTTGAGCAACAACTTCACTTCAAAAAAAACATTGCATGGTCAAATAATTAATTTTGCGCGTGTATTGATTTTTTGTGAAAGTTCTCCAAGTATTTAACTTATATGATTTGAAATTGCCTGAATAACAGTGTTTTAAAACCTACATATTTTTACTTGTCGGCAATAGTAATTTGTTTCCGAATTTTTTTAACTGTGCAAAAGTAATCTTTATTGTTTTCTTATTCAAAATTTCTACTCGTATTATAGTTAAGTAAATTACTAAACTCAACTATTCTTCTCTTAAATGTATATCTATAAATCATAAAATGTTAACATTAAAAATGGGTGCATGCATGATATATGTAATATAACAACAAGCTATATGACATTCATACATTTTCACCTTGCATACATTTCGAAATGAAAAAGCAGCATTATTGTCCTATTACTGTAATATTTTAATACTTTATCTGTAACGAAAAATCCAGTATAATGCATTTTAAATGAACATCAAGTTTTATGTTAAAAAACAATTCAAAAGTAAATTATTCAAATTAAGATTTCCTTATTTATAATTGAAAAATAGACTAGTTTTATATACAAACTTAACAAAACATATATATAAATTGCTCTTAGTGATTTTCCAAAACTTTTATTGTTATCTACTAACATTAAGACATAATATGTGAAATTAAATAGTGTCAATCTAGCTTTAATGATAATCAAGTGGTTAAATTCTTATCTGTATAACCATTAAAGTGCCAGTTGTTATTATTATATTAGGGGCGGTTTCTTATGAATATCTATTAAGGATTGTATTTTTTCTAAAAGTTCGTTGTGATGACTATGAACAAGATGCAATTTTAGCATTTCCTTGCTTAATATATTAACCGCATTACACAAATATGGACACATAATTTGGCCTGAAGTTTCATCACAGGCAGAAACGTCGCTGATTTCGGAATCTAAAACCAAATCACACAAAATCTTTAGGGTGTCTGCATTGGTCTTTGTTTTAAGTGAGTCCACGAAATATTGTTCAATGTGCTCATTTATCATATGTAATTCCTGATCAGAAATATTTTTGAAATTGGCCTCAATATTTTGAATTTGGCAAACCGAACAACATGTGGTTGGCTCTTTATCTTGTAACGATTTAGATTTCTGTGAATTGTCTTCTGGACAACTAATATGTTGAGATGGTTCTGGTTTTGTGCCGAATGTATTCATTCTTTTTGAAAGTTTCAATGCTAATATACCAAATCCTATATCTACCACAATAAATGCTAAAATGGACAAAAGCAAACCAAATAATGGAATGCATGCCAGTACATAGATCCCGCTTTGATTTGTGTCTTCATTAACCATAGTCTTGTTTTGGGCTGTGCTGGATTCATATTCAATTTCTTCGGCCTTTGTTTTAATGTATATAGACCACTCTATATGTCTATTCCACCAATTTACTAAACCTGTTTGAAAATAGTACCTTGCGTTCCAAATTAGTTTAGCAGGGAATAATCCGAAATACCTGTACCCACCAATGTTTTCACTAATAATGTCCTTTCCAAAATAAACCGGTTTCTTGCGTACGTCCAAAATAGTGTGTAGACGAATGTCGTCTGCATTACTTAGTATCATAGCAGACTTGTTGCATGTTTCCATGTGAAATTCTAAAATTTGACTTATGTTTTCCCAAACTCCTGGTTTACCGTCATTTTCCTTCCAAGCAGGAAACATTCTTGAATGTTGCAGAAATTTCCACGTGTGTGCTGTAAGTTCCTTTTCCAATTTACTAATTGTCTTCCAGTCTGCAAATAAACGAAGCACCATAATTTTATTCCAGAGTTCGGAAAAGATTCGAAATGCTTCATGGTTGTTTGCTTCGATAAATTCAATGTCCGGATCTAACTTTGTTCGTAGTTTATTTATTACGTCTGGTTTTAGTTTTATTCTGCGAGAAAATATTGTAAAATTATATTCCACTAAACTGTCAAAAGTGTCAAATGGAACTAACTCAGGGCCGAGCGTTAGTCTACTGATATTGTCGCCTCTGTACAGACTACCCACTGTTATGAATCCCAACGGAAAAAACGAAAATGCCAAACAAAATGCCGATTTTTTCCTAAATAACTGATTTGAGAATATGCTTGAAGACTGGTCAAGCATCATTGCGAACATGTTATAATTCGTGTTCGACATTGAACTGTATTTCCACTGTTTGCGATTTTCTTCGTTTTGGCTCAAATAGGGCAACAGCTTTGCCGCCAAAACGCTCGAAACTACTATTAAAACCCAAATCGGAACATCAAATACAACAAGAAGTTCTTTTAGTTGGGTCAACCAATGGGCTTGTTCTTTATGACAGCTTACAAACCGTAGTTGCGTATTTCGAAATATTAGTCCAACATCTTGGTACTTTGCTACGTGAACTGCCGTTCGTCGCTTAATCGTCAGTCTAAGTTTTGGATGATAAAGTACATATTTGGACTTGGCGCATGAGTCAATCGGCATGTATTTAAACTCGTACAAGCCTGAATTTTCGAATATATGCGGATAAAAGTATAGAGTTTTATTTTTCTTAAAAATTTGAGACATTATATGCAAATCTGCTAGAAGAGGCATTGTTGTTGCATGCTCCACATTAGATTTGGACACATGTTCAAGCACAATTGTTCTAGTTATCTTTTTCTGGAGTAGCATTTCATTGTATTCGTTCATCCAGGACGACAATTCTACGTCCATGTCCAATGGGTTTGCATTTTCAAGCAAAACTACTGCTGTAGACAGATGTAGCAATTTTCTGGAATCAGGTATTGGTGAAACATTTAGAAGTTTGAATGGATAACAGTGGTCGCAATACGGACAATGTAAAAACAATTGCTGACCAATTGAAGACGTTTCAAGAATTAGTCTGAAGTCCGTCATTCGCACAAAATTAGCATCCTCAAGCACCGTATTAAGCCAAATGTTTTTGTGGTTGTCGTTGTAACAACTTGAGGACCTTTGGTTATTATTGCAAATCAATAGGGAATATTTCGGTATGGTACTCAAATAGTTAATTTTCCACATTTGTGTTCCCAACATCCGTTTTTCTTCGTCATTCACCCAAAAAGGATCTTTAAGTTTTATTCCGTGATCTTGATGGTTGTAGTACATGATCGGATCACTCTGCTGATTTCCTGGATGCAGGTAAATGTTAGCTTCACAGTTAATGTTCTTGAGATATTTACGGAAATCTGTTGACAGTAAGAGATTTAAGTACTCGTAGCCGTTTTGTAAACCAAGGATGGCTGTTCGGTTTTTTCTTGATAATTCGGAGCGGTTGTCAAAAAATGATACATTCCAGTCCGAAATCCAGTTGCTAAATTCGTGGAGTTTAACTGGAGCTATTTCGTATGGGTACACCAGATGCTCTGGATATGGAAGTGAGAAATAGCGCAATAGAACAACCGGATTTTTGAGAACATGGAAGTTAATATCAATCCCACGAAAATTTATAACGGTTGTAATACATTCCGAAAATCTATCTACTATGTCAATATCCGAATTTGTGGCACAAACTTTACCACTTTCTTTTGCAAAAAATAAAATAAAGGAAACTAAAAGAGGGGAACTATAAACCATTATGGAAAGTTGCAAATCGGAAAAAAATTGACGTAGTGTAATTTTTAGTGTATTCCCAATCTTCACTTTAAATGGCTTCCTTTGAATTACTTAATTGAAAATATAGTTAATAAGTCTTTGCCAAATATCAATTACATGGAAAATGAAAAAGGTTTTTATTCAATTTTTCTGAAATGAGTTTTTGGAGTTCAGAAATGATCATTAAAATTCTATTATGTGCTTTGGATATTGCGAGTTTAAAACAAGAAAGCTCCTCGACCATCCAGTTTATGAGTTTTAACGAAGTAAAGTAAAGTTGAGTCAATACTCAGGCATTGTCATATTAGCAAAGCTTCATAAGACGTCTTAGACAACGCTAATTGCTTTTTTGGCGATAAAACTTCATGTCTTTTAATCGTTGCCGGTGTTTAAAAGAAGTTGATATAAAAACTACAGTTTTTAATTCCAATCTAAAAGTATACGACGTGAAACCCCATTAAACTTGTCAAAGTATATGGAGTTTGAAAGAAAAATTCTCATAGAATAATATTATTCATAATAAGCATTTTATACAAATTATGTGGTAAAATGTTCCAAAAGACAACAAAGTGTATTCGATTCGGATATGTACAATGGTCAATATCTAAAGCCTTTAGAAGTTGTATTTACAACGTTTGTATGAGCTTGATTTTCAAACCGTCAGAAGCTACTACTTATCTTTTAGCCGTTACACATTTCCCAAAGTTCGTAGAATCAAACGTACGGATATAATTATTTTAATTGAAATTCAGTACTCTGCTTTAACTTTTATTTTATTGTTTTATACTTTACTATTAAAATAGCAATAACTCGATAACCTAATAAATTGTTAAGACACCAATTTAAATACTTTTTTCAGTTTCCTTTGAAAATGTTTCAGCTCACTTCAATTCAATAAAAAAAATGAAACACTTACTATAAATCAATCTCAACCCCAATTTTTTCCATTTCATTATACCATTTATTTTCCTCGTAACCTATGTATATGATTTAAAGAATTAAACAAGTAATATGCGCTTAAATTTGATTATTTAAGATAATAGTCGTAAGGCTACCCAAACCGTCGAAATCAGCATGGTAAGATGGCCTTAAACTTGTACAAAGTGTATGTGTTCATTGTCCGATTTGACCACGCAATCGAAAAAGTTTTTACTGTAACGCATTTTTTTAGTTTGCATTTTTATCCCCGCTGGCATATTTTTACGCACTACTTACGATGGTAAGAAAATATCATTCAGAAAAACTGCTAGTTATGCATAGCTTAAAACAGATCAAACTAATTCTTTCGTATCACTGTATGGGAAAAATCCAACTACAAAACATTTGAGAAGATGAATATTGTCTGGCATTCTAGACAACTGTTGCTTTCACACATCTTGCGGAAGTTTCAACAGCAAATTATACCAATGAAATAAAACTTATTGACTTCACACCCGTAAATATCCCAAAAATACAGCAGAGCCATATATTATTTTACATATTTATTTGAATTCGAATTTGATTAGTTAGTAATATTATTGATGACGTTGAAACAATTGTTCAACGATAATTTAAATGCAACTACATCTATGATAACTATGAAATATCGAATTCGCTAGTTTTTAAGATTACAATACCCAAACAAACAGTATCTGAGAGAATTTTTTAAGGACGTTCGTTTAAAGCGCCTTAGCTTAAATTTTGAAGTTTGGAATTTACGTACGTAATGAACAATCTCTTCATTAACTGATAACTTTAACTGGAAAATTTGAAAATTCAACTAGTTTTAACAAAACAAATCAAGAAGCCAACATTCTTAACAAACGACATATTTGCATATTTGGGATTAACGTACATGATGAACAAACCCTTCATTCAGTTAGACCATAACTGGAAGCCTTGGTTAGAGTAATTAATTTTTTAACTAGTTTCAACAAAACGCTTGCCCTAACAGTTCTAGAATTCTGTAATGCAACACTACACTCATCAGTCACTCCTCAGAGGAACCACTATTCTTTTTTTAATAGCACCATAACTGTTAAGCCTGTCACTGCTTTCAGCTAACAGTGCGATCCAGTGCGCCAATCGCCTGTCTAACTTAAAGGCTAATGGAAAGTGTTCGGAACCGTAAGTAAACCTCGACTTCAGACTACTTCTCTTAAATCACAGTTTACGAACTCAAATGCTTTGAAACTTATACGAATCGCATAGTTTCGAACATGTTTATACATTTGAAGACAGAGATATATATAAAGGCGTTTAATACATTATAAACTAAACCCATGCTAAGGCAATGTTTAACTTTGCTTTTGTGTCATATTAGGTTGTTTTGCTTCCACAATCTTTTTGATTTTTAAAAACTACGGTTTTTGATCCAGATAACTGGACGGTAATTTATTTAGCTTAGATCTTAATATTTTAATAGCCGTTCACTAACTCACTGTTTTTTTGATAGGAGAGTGTAAATGTAAAGTTGAACGGATTTATATATACACATATATAAACTTTTTTTTGTCGGGATAATTTTTTTTATACCGTTTAACCCATCTTCAAAATTTTCAAAATGCCTGGACACGTTATGAAACGTCAATTAAATACATGTTGTATTCATGTACTTTATAGAAAATATTTTGCAAAAGTAACTTTAGCAGTACTTTACTTTTATTAAAAACAGCATCTGGAACTTAAAATTATGACTTAGTCAATAGAGCGAAGATACGTTAACTTTCAATGATTAATTAACTTCATTATTGGAAAGTCGCATCAATTGTAAAGGATGTGCCCTCTGAAATATTTTACAAATATCCGACTGGACGCTTACAGAAACTCTAAAGTTGTCTCTAGGGTTGGAAGTAAAAAATTAAGTATTTCCTTAAATCTGGACTATTTCCTTACGATTTGCGATAGAAATCTCATAAATACATATTGCATAATTTGTTATTTTTTATTAGCAATTTGATAAGTAAATGTTTTTACTATCTCACAAATGTTAAACATTTAACATTTGCAAAAAGTACGTATATAACATGCCGTTTTGTATTCGTATCCTAATTTTAGCACTATGTCTGGTAGGGGCTAAATTAATACCTATACTTTTTATCGTAAACTTTACACAATCAAAACACGACTACCAAACTTCAAGCCAAGGCTTAGAATTGAGATGCTATAATGGTCTTCCTAAGTTCAAATACAGAGGAAACATGTCCAAACGAACAAGCAAAGAAGAAAAGGATGGAGTGGAATTATCGGCCACATGCTCTCTTTTACCTTTATGCATCAGCTGGCTTACAAAGTAAGAAATTAGCAATGCTATGAAAGTCTTATGTGCATTTTCATGTAGACGAGATGGTGTTTTCAATTTAAAAGAATCCTTGAACATTGTTGCGAAATTTTGCATTCGAAAATTTAGTTTTTTTCTTTTAATCGGGCTGTGAAACCATTAGGTTTTACAATGAACGAATAGTATTTATTTTTTGATCTACTAATAATAATGCTAATGTTTAGCCATATAAGCTCAATTATGAAACCAGTACACCAAACAATATCTAACGGATAAAATTTGGCAAACCCTTTCTAGACATAACCGTGGAACTAGATTTTGTTTAAAGCATTATGGATGCCGGCTTTGAGTTCTTACCAAAAAATACAAGTCTATGTTTACAAAGAGTAGAGTATTGCAGCCAAGTTTTTCGTACATTTCATCGTTAATCGATGCTTTTGAATAATTACTGATTTCTATTTTAGAAACTTAATTTAACAAACTTTGATATAAAAACTACAGTCCTTGATTTCCAATTTAAAAGGGTACCACTTTAAAAATCCGAAATGTTCCCAAAGACCACAAAATTAATTTTGAAATTTACATAATTTAAGTTATATTTACGAAATTTGCATGGACTCGATGTTCAAAACATCCGAAGGCACTGCTTATGTTTTAACATTTATACATCTCCCAAAGTTCCTAACCAAACGTACGAAGTTAGCTAAAATTGGAATGAACTACTCTGCTTACATTTATATTCTATTTTTTAACATTTTACTGCTAAATGTGCACGATTCTAAAACATAATAAAATGTTAAGCGAGTAATTATGTTTATACTCATTTCTTTAAAAAGTCATTGTCGTTACACATAGTGACAATAGTGAGGATATGCACTGCAATCATTCATCTATGAAAAAAGCCTAATAATAATGACTAAGACGATGATGAGGTTGACTGCTACGAACCAAATGAAACTCTTGTTCCTTCTTCCTTACCATCTTCTCCTCTCTCCATTCTCACATAATATAATCATATATAACTCCTGCATATCTGCACAAACTAGCATATAACTAGTTCTAAGGAATGCCATCTTGAATACATCATATAGTTTCAAAAGCATATTTCATATATTGTGAAAACTTTTGAACTAACTTGCCTTTGAATATATCGAGAATATAGCAGCTTATTTGATTTTATTTATTTCAATTTTTAAGCCGATAAATATAATATTAGTGACGTTGGAGCTACATTGTCCTACAATTACAAAAATGTAACTATTTGTGTGCCAACCATGGGATACCAAATAGGCTACTTAAATAGATTGAACTTTAAGCAAACAGTTTTGTTGATTTACAGAAACGAAATCTTGATTTACATCAGGCATACCATTGTCTAATACCATTCAAAGGATTTTTTTAACCTTGCCATGACTTGGGATTTCATAAGTGGAAATTTTGGAAATACTTTTACAAATGTAATATTATACACTATTATATTATTAGATTCGTATTAAATTTGGAGGTCTTTTTCACTTTCAAAGTGAATTATAATCTTTCATGTTAATTTGAACTTTAAGCTGGATTTAACGTACACAAGTTGGACTTCTAAATACATAAGAAAACCCACCCTCAATTAGTAATTATCAAGAGCGAAAATACACGTTAAGATACACGAAATCCGCTAAATAACTCCATATAAAATATAGACGTTGAAGAATTTTTCAAGAGGCACACCTCATCAACATTCTAATTGATATTGTATGGTGAAAGCAAAAAAATATGTAATAATTACATCATTTTGCTATTGTAAAATTGGCACATTAATCTCTGACACATCCGCTCACTTGGAACATTTTCTAGGTTATTTATCCAACCATTAATTTACTTACGATAGTCCCAAATAATAGCTTAATAGTAATGATAGCTTTGAGAAGCTTGATACAGATTTGTGTTTTTTCCACATCGGTAAACTCAACTCCAAAAATATTTTGTAATGTGAGTATTGTCTTTATTTCTAGATAACTGCTACCGTTAAATATTGGTTGGCAGTTTTAGAAGCACGCTATATCAATACTGTGAAAACTTATTGACTGCTCACCGTTGAATATCTCGAGAAACCCACAAATCGCAATTTCATTTAATTTTTAAATTAATTTTATATCGTTTGATTGTATTTTTATACATTTGTAACATTGTAACCACAATGTCCAATGTTAACTGAAATGCTAGAATTTCAATAAAGTATTAAATGTACTAGCTATGCAGATTGAAATATCCTACGAAGCCGTCTCTTGAAGAAACTTTAAAAAATAACTTGTTCAATAAATTTGGAAAATCGATATAATTTGGTACTCTGAATAATAAAGATATCCTATGAGTACTATCTTTGTTTATATTTAAGTAAATGCAAACCGTTAAAGATAAAAGATAGTCGCAAAGGTTTTTATGGAATGAAACATTTACCATAATTTACGATGCAAATTTATTAGAACGTCGATTCGAAATTTATTTCTCAACTTCTAGTTTTTGGAACATGGAATCTAAAAAAACTTGAACAATCGTATTTTGATTAATTTTACACTACACACCTTTGCTCGATATCATATTATCAAATACTGTTGCAATTATTCAAATTAGACGTTTGACTATATAAGGGTACCCACAGTTGGGTCATACGTCCACTAAAGCCAATACAAGTTATTGATGTGAAAAACGCCCTTGCTCATCAAAAAATCCTTAAGGGCTTGTAAAAGTTGAACAAATGCTTCTCAGTACAGCTTTTTAAGCAAAAACAATTTTCAACTTCAATATTATTTCGAACGCATTTAGAACAAAAAATATATATTGCTTTCACATATTTAGCCATCACAAAATGCGAACTCTAAGACACAAGACACAATTGTCGAAAAAAATTATGCCAAGATCATTTTAAAATCTGGCTCATGTAGATATTTATTATTTTAAACATTAATATACATTATTACCGAATTTCAAAAAAAAATATTAGACTATCAGAAACTGCTGCGGTAATTTTGTTTTTAGTTTCATACAATAAACACACATATCTGGAATACATTTTCCAAACGTTTTGAAAATGTGGTTCGAATTTAAGGAATTTAAGGGGCTTCTATTTAAAAAACCTAATTATACGCTAACGTCCGTTAAAAGCATCCTGAATATCGAGATTGGACTTGTGAATGTCATTAAATATTATGCTGGACAGTATTAAAATTTAATTAGTTGAATTTAAATAAACTTAATAAGTTTAAACAAATCATTTGCTAATAGTCGTGGACTTCAAACGATAAGTTTACGGATTAGCATATTTTATCAATTTAGTAATTAATAATTTCTTTCAAATCGCATGTACGTTATTATTAACTGGAAATTTTTGGCATAAGCAAAATATAATGATATTCATGCTAATCACGTGGTCCATCAAAGCCGTCATTTTGAAAAAACTTTGTCCAGAGTTTCAGTTTTAATATGAATTCAAAAGCTTTTTGTTGTACTTGAATATAAACTAGACATTATTTGTATAATCAAAGAATACAAGTAAGTCGTGTTGTCTTTCTTAGTATTTCCATGTTTAACCAGTGTTTTGCAAGTTGTATACCATTCAGGGATAACCATTACTGCATTTTGCATTAACGAATCGGATTGCAATTAAAGCTTTTAATTGAAAAAAATACAATATGATGTCAAGTAGCATGTACTTTTGCTATAAATTAGTAGTTTCAAATATCATTATAAGGGAAAGGAGACTTGCCTTTCAATTCATTCTCGGAACGTTTACTCAAATTTCAAGGTCATGCCACCTGACAACATTTGAAAACTTCCAAAGCCTTCATAATCCAGAGGAAATCATGATGGACAAAATAATCTTTGTAGATAAATTTGTTTTAACCTATTACATGCATCAGCTCAACGTAATCCTCATAGGTCTCAAGAAAATGTATTAAAGTGTGATATATCTCATTGATATTATTTGATTAACAATTTTGACAAATTAGAAAAGATTATTGCACTCAATGTTTTCTTATCGAACTTCTATTTTCAAAATTTGTTAGATGATTCTGGAGTTTCTACAAAAAAAGACAACAAATAGACATCATATTTCGAAGCCTTATTCACATCGATTTAATTGGAAATTGTTCGTGGTAAATATTTTGGGATTAAATACTCGTATCAGCAAACTTAAAAGAACTTCTAAACGGTTTTTGCCTAACGACAGCTGATCATACTAGCTAAAATGGTGTCACTGGCCATTAATCTAAAAAGTTTCATTGATTTTTTTTCATCACAGCTATATATTGTGCTTTCTTTAATTTTTCCTTCAGAAATTCAATGATGTATTTAATTTGTGTACATGCAAGCAGCACCTTGGACAAATTGGACCCTTTTCTGAAAAATTCTTAGTAAATACTCCTAAAGCTATTGCTCTTCTTAAGTAGCAAATTGTTCATGCTATAAATGAAATTGAAGCCTCTCAAATGCATCAAGTTCCCTTCTATGTATTCTGATATAATTTTAAGTGATTATCAATAATATACTTATTGCTTATTTCATTGAATGATTTATCCATACACGCTTATCTGCATGTAAAACGTAGGAGGAAAATTACAAAAAAGTTATAACCGCCAAAATTTCTGTTAACAAACTATTAACATCTAGTTTACTAATTACTTTATCAATATTAAAATTACATTTTAAATTATTGAAATGCGATTTATTGTTTTTCTGGTCTTTGGGTTTATATTTACATTTCTATATTGTATGCATTTAGAAACTGCTAATTATATATGTATATGAAACTGCTAATTATGGGCCATTGTATATTACTGTTTGATATACCAAAACGAAGCCATGAAACTCTGTTTTAGACTACCTTTTCACCACAAAATGTGATACAGATTTGGTCCAGTACATAAGTATATTACTTTCAATCCTTAGTTGCATTGCAAAATGAACGTAACCAACTGTTAAAAATATTTTATCAAGAACCAGCAGCTTTTAGTATACATTAAAAACCAGGTTTTCGTTATTTTTAAGTACAATGTCAGTGACCTGTACAAATGTAGTCTACCTTATAGAGTTCTACAAAACTCGCAATTCATAAGTCTATGCACCTAATTAAAATTAGCGGATTATCTTATGGCATATGATGGGACATAAAAATATATGTAAACAACTCACGCGAACAATTTCAACATATCAAATTCATATAGGTACCACATATTCAGCTTTAACACACAACGTGTACAAACAGACCAGTTCTTGGTTCTAGTTATTATTGGGGCATGGAAGTACTTGATTAAATAATCTAGTGCACTTATAGCATTACAAATGAAAACTACTTGATATTTTAACTTATATTTTAGTAGTTGGATAACTTTTGAAACATTTAAATTAAAAATATTTAAACCCTGAAGTTGCCAAACAAAATACCTGACAAGATAGTTTTTTTAAGTTGGAGTACTAACCTATTTTAATCTAACTTTCAAGACAAAACTGGGTCGAAAAGGGATTTCCTACAAACTATAAACTATTATTTGTGGGTTTGGGCCTTTTTTCTAATAATCAGATACAGACATAACTATTTTACCCGTTTCTGTGTTTTTTATACAATTACAAACTTGCTAATCAGCCCAAAAGCAATTATCATTTTCGACCACAACCTGATGCAACTATGCAAGGATATTTGTCACTTAAATAAGGCTCAATAAGTAATATGGTTCGATAGTCGACCACTTTATAACAAAAACTTCAACATTTGTTTTTGTGTCCATAGCTCATTGAAAAATCAGCTCAGATTCGTAAAATATTTAAAATAGCTTAGAATTTAAATGCTCATTATGCGATGCAGTAAATACGATCAAAGATACATTTTTCGATGATTTACTTTAATTATATTTTCAGCACTATCACTCGGTAATACACTTGATTACCACAATTAAATGATTTATATTGATTGCGTCACAAACTAATAAGTATATATGGAACACTCAACTGTAACTTTTTCAACATAAGGTTGTTACAGGTTTACTAATACTTGTCATCTGGTACTTTTCGTAAGTGCGTAAATTAACCATCTTTTAAAAATGTATGAAGACAATTAAATTTGTAATAGCATTATCAATGACCTTTAACGTTACACGTAAATATGTATTTAAACCGTTGCTGATATGGGTAGCCCTTGAAGTTGTTTTTGTCATTCAGTACCCTAATACCCCAAGTGGTTTCATTGTATTATTATTGGAGACATAAACTCTTGATTTGAATGTTGCGAAACACATCCCGTTGAAATTGTATCAATTGAATGCATTTATGCAATTCAAAATTGCCAATACAGGTAAACATTTTACTTTACAATCCAGCCTTAGCACATTGTTTATACATAAAGCAATTTTAAATTTAAATTTATCAATTACGCAAAAAACCTAATTCCAGTTTTTAATGGTATTCTTGGTTTGGTCTTCAATAAAAACGATGAAAGCTATATTCCAGTTCCCGTTTGTCAGCGACGGTCCAGTTCCTTTCTACAAGCGATGGTTCACTTTTATTTCGAGCAAGATGATCTGGTCTCCTTCCTTCAGGACGTATTTGGAATTCCTGTAAAATTTCCAATGAAAAACGATTATTCCCTAATATTTCCCAAAAAGCTGTTAGAAATAAAATTTCAAAAGCTCCAGATCAGGTACATGTTTGGCACCTGAAAATTATTTGAATTACCTTCAGAAATATGTACAACTATTCACTATGTAGCCAAATGTATCATTAATAAAAGAGGAGCTGTTATTTTGGTTGGCCCATTCATCAAAAAGTACGTTTGCAAGAGAGCATTTTGAGTCCGGAAGGTATCTATAGACATCTTTAAAAAAAATAAAAAATGTCCTAAAGTTACATTTCAAAATTCACTCAGCAACTTTTCATACGAATGGAATGGTGAATAAAAAAATAACCTATAAAGAATTGGAAAAATGAGGTAGATAATGTGCGAGATTATATAAGTTTAGCTCACCTAATTGTAGTAAAGCTGCAGGTAAGCTGCACACTAGTCATTTCACATCATTTGCGAAATTTATTGGATTAATCTAAGAAAAAATAATTATGATGATTGTGCTTAAAATATTGTTTTAAAGGTAATGACGTCAATTTATACATTCTACAAGGTAATTATTCATTCGTACCTGGGTTGCTTGTTTGAGCCCATTTGGATTCCTAGCCCGCAAACATGTTAACTGTTTGCTTTACAATTGTAGGTTTAAAAATTGCTGTTCCTTTGTTGCTTACATTGTGGTGTTGTCTGCTGACCTTTGTTGTCACCAGATTTTATTTCTGAAAACAAAAACGATCGATTCATTTGTTTTTTAGTTTATGATTTTCAGAAATGAAAATAAAAAAACAAAAGTTCTTATCAATTTGAAAAAGTTAACTAAAAACTAGTGCACCTATACAAAAAAAACTTGAATAACAGTTAGTCAGAATTGAATATTTATTCTTACCAATTCATATTTACCAATAAATCACTGTGCAAATATTTTATTTTATAGTCTAAAGATTTTTTTAACAAGAGACCTATTCGCCTTCCATTATTAATTATTAGTTATTATGTTACAACTAATTATTTTACAACACTGGTAGTTTTACCCAATTTTTAGTAAGCAATTTAACTATTTAGTTTACGTAAACTATCTACACTCTCATATGCCTTAACTCAAAGTAAAATGGGAAGCCACTTCTTCTTCAAATCAAAATGGCGCTGGTATATTTCAAGGGGTTATATTTTTCATGCGTAATATAGTTTTAGATTGTTGATGCGGTAATAGAACAACCATTCCTAATAAGCATATACACTCTCAAGATATTTATATATATAAAAAGGCTGCCTGGATAACAGGCAAAGTATTGCTATGCTAGAGATTCCCTTTGCTCGAGCTAAAGCAATTTATACTGTACATAAAATATATTCAGCATCTGGCAATGTATCTACAACAAATGGATACTAAATTGTTTACAGAATGCAAGGAAGAGTGCCTATTTGGATAAACTTATATTTTGCACATAGCCGCAGCGGTTAATATTTATCTAAAACGTTGTTGTAAAAACCTTTGTATAACATAAGTGTGGCAGTGATATAATGACTGAGGTATGAACGTTTCCTATGTTAAGCAAATTGGTATATAAAATCGGTTTGAGATCATATATACAGGCAGAAATACTCATAGGATTTTACAGATGAGTAATCCATCCAAATACGAAAAACGTATTGCTTATAAATTAAACATGTATGCATTCATAAGAACTCTAAATGCGTATAGTTTGCTCGAGCTCATTTCATGTTTTAGAGCAGGCATTTATTGGACATACTACTTTAAATTTTCATAATTTAAGATGGAAACAGAATTTTCTAATATTACCCAAAAATAGGTGATTAGTATTGAGCATGAAAATTAATTTGATGCCAACGATAAATATGTAAAGATGGTTTAAACTGATACCATGTTATGAGATCTGGACTGTTTTAATTAAAAGTAGTAAGTATTTTTGTAAACTTAGATTAAAAATGTGGTTACTTACCTGATTGAATTGCAAAACACCAAAACAACTCTTGGTTTTAACACGTTCACACAATAATTTTTTTTAATTGAAACTAAAGTTAGAATTCAGTCAGAACTTTAGCAGTAAATTGAGTATTTTTTCTTCCAGGGTTATTAAAACATTTATTTCACCTCTCTTGCACATCGCTTAGTAAGAAAACTTAGTATAACTGCAGTATAATATTTTGCAACTACATTAACAAAATCTAAATATTCCAAAATAAACACGCTTTAAACTATAAGTTAACGCGCAACTAAGACTTGATTTGACTACACTACTATGCTCTGATAAATGACAAACCGAATAGAGAAAACATATCACTGTGATGTTCATCCAGAATATTCTTTCAAGTATCTCATACCGGAATACATACATGCTCATTTGAATATAGATCTGACGAGTAAAATATACCATAATGATATGATATGAATATAATGTATATTGTTTTTAGGCATGCGTGACTGACTGCATCGTTGTTTCGTTGTCAATCTGCTCGAGCAAAATCTCAAAGTTGTGATCTTTTGGTTTAAGTACAAGTACATACACAAAAGTACTTGTAAACTAGACTGCAGCACATCCCCGTACCAGAAGCTGGAATATTTTAGTTTTATTCTTAATACATCCGACGTGCGTAAATAAAGAATAAGGTATACTGGATAATAAGAACTCCCTCAAGAGTTACTTAAGTATTGAGTTATCTAAATGTCTGGATATTTAAAACTTTATATTATGAAGCTGAAGAAAATACTGAAAATCCCCATGGACAGTTAAATTGATAATTTTAGTTAAACTTTGATTTTTTGCCTATAAAATCTTGTAAATCTTCACCTATCTATGCATTTGTAAAACATTTTACTTGTTCAAATTTATGCCATGATGCCCTGAAGATGGTTTACTGAATGAAACAGAAACGTCGACATTAAAAGTTTATGTTTTAAAATCATGTCCCCAAGCGTCGTTAATTCTTTAAATAATATGTAAAACTTTATGTAATTATTTATACTGTGGAATTTTCATAAGTAAGTTATTTTCCATGTACTTACTAGGAAATGTAGGTGTTTTTTCTCAAATGGTTTAATATTAAGTAGATTATCGATCATTTAAGTATTTCACTGGAACTGATATGCTAATTTAATCAAGCGTCTTCTCTTGCAGTGTTATAAATTCTTCCTCAGGTTCTCTGTCTCGATGATTCAGTGTCGAAAAATTGTAAAGGATTTAATACTCTTCCGTATATTAGGTAGTGTATGTATCATGGAAAAATTTCACATTTCACGTTATTAGTTTATTAAATACCAGGCACTTTGGTCACATGTAAAGTCACGTTGATGGTATAGTCACGTTGATATAATAAAGATAATATAATTGTATGCCTTAATATTAGTATCGAGCAATTTTCATACAGAGTGACTAGCACCATAAGAAACACATTTGGGTTACAAAAGCTATGTCAGGTTCTAAAATTGTATAGCTCCATACTTTTACTTCCATACTGGAAATCAGATATTAAATTATTCATTATTTACTATGAAAACCACAGCTTTTTAACGTTTTTTTTGTGTTTTATCTCAAAGTTATAAAATTAATGCGGATTCAAGTTTGTGTTATGCTTACAAAAGTATGACGCATCTGTTAACTTCTTTTATGTTCTGGAAAAGTATATTGTAGATATTTTTATTTCAAGTTGAAGTGGTCAAGTTAGCCTAACATTGGTTATATATTTTCTTAAGGCGATGATTGTAATCAATCCAGAATAGCTGAAGAACACTTAAATCATATAAATATTGAATTAGTTGGCCGTGGTTATTATCATGATTTCGTTGGAAGTTATACACGTATCCGCAATAGAAATCAGGTATAAGATATATAAATGATAAAATATGGATATTGTCTAGACATGGCTAGCCATTATTTTTCAGAAGGGTTTAAACTGATAAAAATTGAGCTACGTCTTCTCATTAGGCGAGGAACGATTTAAAAATATACTCAACCAAATATTATCGCCATTTGAAATTTACCATGATGAACCCATATAAAATATGTTGCTTTTAAAAACGTGTGTTTACTTGATACATGCTTTCCAAAAAGCAATATACGTACTCACGTAAAGATGGAATTCGTAGAATGGTTACTTTTAAATAAAGACAAGAGATAAAGATTTAAGATAACTTTGATTGATTTTTTAGTCTTTTTAAAGGTAGCTTCAAATGTATTTGCAATTTATGGTTTTTATTTTTGCATTGATTCTTCCATTTATGTATTGGTTTAGTCTGGACGATATCGCAAAGTAACAATAAAAAGATATAAAAGCTAAAAGAATTAGCAAGGGGCATTAAGTGAATACTTTCAGCAAAATATGAACTCCAAGAAGAAACGCTGCTCGTTGGACTTTCGTATACCGCTTTAAGAAAATTACACAAACCTTTTTTATTGAGCGTCTTGGAAAAGCTAGGGGAAAATGATGTTTATTAATATTACATACGTACGCTTTTATTAGCTTACGTATGATGTTTTCGGGAAGCATATATCAAGTTATCATACACTTTAAAAGACCAAGACATTTTTTGGTCAACTTTTTCCCTGGTGATAGATAATATTTCGTATAATATATTTCTAAATCTTTCATCACCTAATGAGAAAACGAAGTTAGACCTTTATCAACCTAAAATCTGAGCTAATTCGTCATAAAAACTTTTGCAATCAGACGAAAATATAGTTGAGCCTATAATATATACATTAATAGTTGATCTTATCATACGTTTAGTATAACCAACAAAATTGGTAGTTACCACTTACTGAAACTACGCAATAAAATTGTTGCTAGGTAAAAGCTTCGTATTTTTCTATATCATGTGAAATGAACGTTTATGAGTATGGTACGATATTCATTGTGAATAATTATTAATGATAATTAAGAGCTTCACGTAAACCTATAATGCTGAATATATAAAAAGCGGCAGAAATTCTCTGTGGTCTGAGTTCACTCAATCTAAGGACACCGTTCATTTCACATGATCAAAAATGCTTCTTTCCGAAAACTTTCTGGAACATTTGCTACCACAAATGAAATTTTTGACAGTTATTCTTCCAAGTGAAACTACAAGCAAAACTTTCCCCAACTGAAATTTTAGAATAAACAAAAAATAGGATTAACACCAGCTTTGTATTTTCTTTGTTAGTTTTGTTATAATGTACAGTTATTGGAAAAAGTCTTCGTGGAAAGTTGGCAGTCCAGAAACTTTGAACATATCACATTATAAACAAACTGAATGCACGTACATTGCTTCGACAAGATAATAGCAAACTATTATAAAATATCGAACTCCTTTTGTCTGTTGAGTTTAAATGTACAGCATTATTCTAAACAAATTGTTTTAGTGGGACAACAAAATATTGCCTCAAACATTTGAATATCAAAAATTTCAGAAAAACTCCATTTAAGGTTAAAGTTGACGTCAAAACTGCTGATTAGTTATTGTCAAACACCTCAAATCGGCGAATAAATTTCATTTGAGCATACATCTTCGAATCGAATGTAAGTTTTAATTTATTTAGTAAACTTAATGAAGCCTTTGGAATTTCGTTTGTATACCAAAAGCTAATAGCTTTTAGCTGCGTTTAGCCATTACAAAACTTTTATTTTTAGGAAAGTACTGTAATTTTTAACTGGAATTCAAAAATATACTTTTATATATATGTAACAATTATATTAATTATTATATATTTAAATATAACAGTTTAGTAGCTCACCTAATCTACAAGAATCAGTTTCCCAGATAACATGGATTAAACTGGTAAAATATTAAAATATTTCTTTCGAAAAGTAAAAAAAAATATATTTTAGATAGCAATATTTTTAATTCAAAGAACAAAAAGAAAACCCTACTAAGAATGTACTGGAAATATTCATTGAAAATTTGTATACCAACATAAAACATGATCGATCACAATTTTGGGCTTTCTCAAATGTTCACATATTTTCATTCGTCTTCGTATTTGTACTTATGTTGAAACAACGAATAAATTCCGAGAGTTTTGCAATTGACAACAATCACACGTTAATTACAACAATTTATGTGTTATGTCAATATAACTTTTCTAAGATTGAGCTTGCCAAGAATTAGAAATAAGTAGTGACAGGAGAAAAATTTACAGACTAAGGACAATATCAGTTCACTCAAATCAACTGCGCGATTTGTTAATGCATCACAAAAATATTAAACGTCAACTGAGGGTTTGTTGAGGTAGCTAGCGTTTAGAATTGTATCCTATTTCTTTCACGAATTTGTGTGTACCATCAACACAGAAATATTTTGTTTGTCAACCGAGCTTTAAAAATGTCGTTTACAAAAGCTACGTTTCGTGCCCATTGGTTTTTCCAAAACGTAATCCCAGCTCCATATTTCCTGGATATTTATACCGATAACCTAGTTGCTCATCCGCTTTACAAAAAAAGACTTTTTCGTCGTTTACGTTGGCTTGCCATATTTCTCAGTGTAATCGGACTACCCACAACTTTGACTAAGCTTGTTTGGTTTTATCTTCAATGGAGCAGTTCACAAGGGAATAATTATATGCTTCATATATTGTATTACATTTCACTATTTACACTCTTCCTAGTATATAATAAGAACACTTTTAACATAATCTCCAACTGGGAGGTACTCCAAGATGTTATAAATCAGTCTTGTAAGCTCACCCGAGATAAATTTCTCAGTCGTTCAAATTCAAAGAGTTACCTTTCCGCAAAGGAGTTATTTGTGTACGTGTTTGCCATGTCATTTATGTCTGTCGTTGCGGGTTTGGCGTACGCACCATTCACAGGAAATTTTGATCCACTTCAGTTACTCTTAGGTAGCAGCTTCTTGGCCAAATCTGTTTGTTGCATAATTTATGCGTATGTAATTGGATTACAGGTATGGTACTTATTATCAACTTTTCTATTACTAATGTCCTTCCTTGAAATGATTGAATTTTATGCAAGCCAAATGGAGAAAATTGAGGAACGAAATATCTCGGAAACGTTTCAAGTCGTCCTTTAACGATATCAAATATCGCGTTTGCTATTTGATAAGGAAAACGAGTTTATTTCCAAATTTTTAGTTGTTTTGCTCTATGTAGGAATACTATTGTGCTCTGGAACAACTGCAGGAATGATAATACTATATGATAAGCTCTCCATTCTAACCTATCTTTGTCTACCGACCCTTTCAGTAATTAGTTATTGCATTGCTTTGGTTCTTACTTATATGGGTGGAATTCCATACAAAAATGCTATTCGGTTTGGACAATTTTGGAAGCAAATTTTGTGGAAAAAATACGACCGGAAGCTACTCAAAACGTGTCGACCTTTTGGGTTAGTTGCTGGACCGTATGGAATATTTGAGCCAACTTTGGGCTTACGACTTTGTGACGCTGCAATTAATAATGCGGTCGGTATGTTACTATCGTTTAAATAATTTTTTCCAGAAATAAGTTTAAAAAAATGTTTAGTCTTTTATTGTGAGTGAAACTTCATTGGTTTATGTTCATATATTCTGAAGTAAGTATTTATTGTAAGGCATATAAAGAGTATCAGTCAAATCGCAACAAAAGATTGTTGTAAGCACATCAAGCATTTATACTAATTTATTTAGACGTGATAAAGAAGCAGCTAAGTTATTTGTGGTGGCATTTTTTCACTGAACATTGCATTTGCTAAAGGTCCTAAGGATTATTTATACATACGCACCTAAATACCGGGTTTATTTAAGCCCATTTCTTGTATGTTTGTACATATATTTATTTTGCAAATTCTAATGTTTTAAGTACTAACGCAAACTGTGTCTATTCAGGAAACTCTTAAGGTCATTAAATATAACTGTGCTATGCTATTAATTGCTTCATACAATAATAAAAAATGGTTAGCTCCACCGTGCGGTTAATTAAAAGTAACCCATTGAATTGAAACATGAGATGTGATTTGTATGTAGACAGATAAATTATTAGAAAAAATATTATATGATAAAAAGCTCACTTTTTTATAATAAGGAAACTAACCCGATGTTAAACCACATATGTTGCACACACTACTTTAAATATTCATAATTTAAGATTTTCTATTATTACTTAAAATGAGGTGATTGGTATTAATTATGAAAATTAATTTTATTCTGACGCTAAATATGTAAAGATGGTTTAAACAACTCATACCATGTTATGAGATCTGGACTGTTTTAATCAAAGGTGGTAAATAGTTTTGTAAACTTAGATTAAAAATGTGGTTACTTACGTGATTGAATTGTAAGACACCAAAACAACTCTAACTTTTAGCACGTTCACACAATAACAAAATTTAAAAAAATGGAATTCGTTAAGTTAAGTGTCATTAAGTTTCAACTTACAATCTATTCGATTCGTTTATAAAAATGTCAATTGCATAATAATTGGTAACTTGAAATGTAAGGTTAAATCTAAACTCACAATCTATTTGATTCGTTTATAAAAATGTACATTGCATTATAACTGGTAACTCAACATGTGTCGTTAAGTTTCAAATTACAATCTATTTGATTCGTTTATAAAAATGTACTTTGAATAATAACTAGTAACCCGCCGTGTGTCCTTAAGTTTTAATTAAAAATCCATTCCATTCGTTTATAAAATTTATAATTGCATAATAACTGGTAACTCGACAAGTACGGTTAACTTTCAACTCACAACCCGTTCGACTGGTTTAAAAAAATGTAAATTGCATAAAAACGGGTTATTCGACATGCGCCGTTAAATTCCAACTCACAATATATCCGATTCGTTTGTAAAAATGTAAATTGCATATTTACTGGTAAGTCGACATGTGCGGCTAAATTTCAAGTCACAATCCATTCGATTCGTTAATAAAAATGTACTTTGCAAAGTTCAGGTTGAACCGAAGACCAGTTCTCAACCGAAAAGCATTTTCGTCAGTTCGACTTGAAGCAATTGGTTAAAATATTTTGCAAAGTTCAAGTTGAACCGATGATCAGGGCTCAACCGAAATGCATTTTCGTCAGTTCGACTTGAAGCAATTGGTTAAAATATTTTGCAAAGTTCAAGTTGAACCGA
>JAQFZH010001238.1:0-22972 GCA_034695485.1 Entomobrya nivalis
TCATCCCTTCAGAAAGAGGATGTCACTCCAAAGCTTGTCGCATTCCTTGCCAATACCGACCCCGCGGCTGAAACCTACGCGAATTTTACTGCCAAGTCGTGTGCTCAAGTAGGCATTAAATTCGAACTCCGTAAAGTCACTCGAGACCAACTTGAAGATAAAATCATTGAAGCCAACGTGGATCCAGAGGTACATGGAATTTTTGTCTACTATCCTGTCTACGGCGGAGGTCAAGATCAATACCTTCAAAATGTTGTGAGCGCCAAGAAGGATGTGGAAGGCCTTTGCCACAAGTACTTGTACAATATGTACCACAACATCCGATTTCTAGATGAAGGAAAAGAAACAAAGTGCATTTTACCATGCACACCTCTCGCCGTTATTAAAGTTTTGGAGCACATTGGCGTTTACAACAAGATGCTAGTTTATGGAAACCGGCTTCATGGTCGTGTTATCACGGTTATCAATCGGAGTGAAGTTGTTGGCCGACCACTGGCTGCTTTACTGGCTAATGATGGGGCGAAGGTTTACTCCGTGGATATAAATGGAGTTCAGGAGTACCACAGGGGAAATGGATTGAAGCATTTGAAGCATGAAGTGTTTGACACCACTTTAAAGTTGGAGGATGTACTTCCCATGTCGGATGTCGTTGTGACGGGAGTGCCGTCGCCAAACTTTAAGATTAGGACGGAGATGCTGAAGGATGGTGTGGTGGCTATCAATGTGTCCTCCAGTAATAACTTTAATGACGATGTGGAGACTAGGGCAAGCATGTATGCGAAGGCGATTGGGAAAGTGACCATTGCAATGTTGCAGAGGAATATTGTGCGTCTTTACAAATACTATTTTGCTAGTTAAATTCCAATTGAGAAGGCGTTGTTTGAATGAGAAAAAATTGAATTGAATGTGTATTAAATGTTACTGATTTGATTTTTGTATGAAGTAAATTTTATTCCTTGTTAAAATTTATATTAACTATTGGGAGAAGTGATGCCATCTTTCATTCGTAAATAAATAGGGTGAAATGTTAATACTGACACACAGACGTCGTTTCATTGCAAATTTCATTGCAAAGCAATGACATACATACGAAATACAAACTTTAACTATAATTCATTTCATCATTATCCTTCCTAAATTCATTTGGCTGCATCAACAGCAAATAGGCTAATATCTAGCACACGGCTGGCATCCGAACACGGCACCATTGGATTTCTATAAAAAATTATGAAACATTAAATTGTATTTTTTTCAAATTGTAGTGATAAACAAATTGCATTTTTAATTTGACAGTATAGCATATATATTATATGTATTTCGATTTTAGACTTACTTTTCATCAGATTCCACATGAAAAACATTTCTTGTCGTTTGCTGAATGGACATACTATTTTGGCAAATAATATCTCCCAAAGTACGACTTCTTAAAGCTGTCAATTGCTCTGAAGTAAAACTTCCTACGACATCTCCATGAGTAAAGAAATATCTGTCCCCTTTCATCAGTCTTTGAAATTGAATGGCTTGTAAGCAAACGAAAGTTGGTCCTGTAAGAGCTCCTTCCACCAATTTCTCTGATAGTCCTCCAGTGTACAAGTCAATGTCAAGTGGGGAATCATATACTGAATTCAATTTTGACCATGCAGTTTCATCAATTTCTTCAGGTTTTCCAGTATCCCAAGAATCAGTGATTGGAGCTAGATTACAGTATTTACGGAATTCATTGTATGCTGGAAGACCATGATCTCTTCCACGCTGAATGTTTCTTGCAGCGAGATCTGATCCGATGAAGGTAGCACTCATAAACAAATTGTTACGCAGGTCGGAGTGAAGCTCGCCATCAGATGCTTGAGATTTTTGTTGGATAAGTCCATTAAGAATGAGATCATAACCGGAAGTGCCGTTACGAAATTGGAGGACTTGGTCTGAACTTCCATAATTATCCCTGACGTTGTACGAACCAATGACAGCATCCTCCAGGAAAAGCTGAATAAGACCATTGACAAGTGTATGTCCAAATCTGTAGGCGGCGGTGGAGAATGAATTGAAAATTGTTGCATCCACAGTTGAATCATAATTTGTAAGAATGGAGGGATCGTTGGGTAGAATTAAATCATATTGTTTCAAGGCTTCCGGACCAAGTACCGTGGGTATGAATTCGGAATATGCGATTTGTTGCAATTCAGCCGCAATAATTCGTCGAGTTTCTTGGAAGACACGTTCGTCATCCCAGTCAGCTCTTAATTTTGTAAGTTCATCAGCAATTCTGTTGTGTTCTCGGAGAAACACTATAAATAAATTAACAAATTATTTGAATTTAAAAATTAGAAAAACTTTCCATAAAATTGGCATGAATGGCATGTATTGTGTAGCACTCACATGTTTGCATTACTGTTAACCCTGGCATTTCATTGGCTCGCACATCCCCAGCAATAACAACTCCATGTTTTCCATTTGGATCTACATCAGATTCCCAAGGAATGAAACCAGGGTGGTCGGAGTTCTCCACAAGTCTTCCTCCTTCATGTGATCTCAATTTTTGAAAACGATCCTCATCTGACCCGTACACAACTGAGCCATCAATGTAAGCGGTTAGTGCATTGAACTGCTCACGGTGCTGTTCAGTTCCTTCAATTGGAACAATGCAAGTGGGAGTTGATCGGACAAAGTCTAAACATGTGGTTCGATTACGATAATGTGGATCTGTTTCATCTACAATAATATTCCAGCAGTCGTCTCCAGGAGTGGGATTCCCACAACAAGCTTGACCATTATCAACCGGGGTCAATCTGTAAAAAAATATTTAATTTATTAGATGAAGATGAAAGGGGATAACTCAGGTCATATGTTTAATCAATTCTGTCTGGTATGAGTATCTCACGTTATGTCATGGTCCAGAAATTGTCCGAATTGAGCAACCATATGGGTAACAATTGACTCGAATGAGGAACCGTCGCCAGAATGAATGGTAAGCGTGAGATCGCGTACTTTGGGCAATTGTGCACCATCAAGTCCCCCTCTTGGTTCTTCCATGTCTCCGTGATATGCTGGGGACAATAGTCTTGCATTAGGTACATAGGCAGCTCCGAAATGAGGATTTTCCACATTGTTGCAAGTTCCATCCACGGAACGGTATTTGGAACTCATATCGCACTTCGTGGATGGCAATTGACATTGTTGGGGTAATGAGTTATGGAGCAGCTTCAACGCCACAAAACGATCTAATTCTTGCCTGTTGAAATATAATTAAAATTAGATGACGAGAACCTCGCAAATGAAGATGATGATTTGCCGGATAATTGCATTGCACACCTGTCCTACATCATGTATGAGAAAAACTAATATACTATACAATAAATAACTTTTAAATTTTAAAACTTACGTTGTCACAAGTTCCTTCAGGGCATTAAGGTAAATATTGCTAATTCTACCAATTTCCTGAGACTTTCTCGAGCTTTTTATACCTTCACGGGACCTTCGTTTCGATTGTGCTCCATTTTGCATGGCAAGCTTTAGTCTTTCGTCATATTGCTTTGTTGCTTTCTTTATTCATAAAATAAAAGTTGCACATTTCAAATTTAAGATTTCATCGAAACCTTTTTAATTTTTTGTAATATTTTGGAAAATATGATAATATGAATAAATACCTGAATAGCAGTATGTACAAGTTGTTTAGTCTGCTCTTCGCTTGCCAAACCATCTTCTAAACTGGCCGTGGCTAATGACAATAGTCCGAGACTAAAAATTAAAGTCGAAATTAACATTGCAGTAGTCTTCATTTTTATGAAATATTTTTATGAAAAACAAAAGATGTCGAATTTAGGAATCAGCAAAATTTTAACTATCTGTGCATGAATTTGTATTGCGGTAAGAAAAGTATGAATGGACATAATTTTTAGGAATCACCTTTTATACATCCTCAAATAATGCATTTTTAATTGAAATCCAGGAGAGATAATAATACAAAATTAAATGATTGTATGAGACGTCAGCTTGGTCTTCTTTTATTCTTAATACCCAACCCGAAAAGGATTTCTAGAGGATTGACTATATGATTTTTATGACGTTAGCAGCACGTTAGCAAAACTGGACCGGTATAATTCGAGCGTATTGTCTCGTGTTGATAAGTGCTATTTATTTATTGCTGCCACTTGTCATGCACATATCAATCTCATATATAAGCTTAACGTAGGTAGTTGAATAAATGATATCAAATTTGGGTTTTAAAATCAATACAAATTGCATAAGATAACTTGGTTCATACTTCAACAACGTCAAACGCGTTGCATTATTTTTTATTGTGCAACGTTAATTGTCAGGTAGAATAAAAGTTTTTGACATGTACAAACTTGACGATCTAAAACCGGAGACATGTTAAATGTGCAGTACTTTCTATCTGTTAACGTGAGCAGTGGGAGATCAGAGGACGAGTTTAAGTATGGAAAACTCGACATTTATTACGTTGTGAATTGTAAACGTTAATGAATTCATCAAGGTGCTCCAGTTGGACTCGACTATTAAAGCCATTGACAAATAATAACATGAAATTACATTTGTGCATCGCTTGAAATGAATAGAGGGCTTTGGTTGACGCCAACATTTTAGATAAGGATTTATGTTTTAATACTGGCGACCAGCGACCGACTTGCAATCAAAGTATATTTATTTTTATTGACAAACAGAAATAACGTAATATTAGACAAGTAGTTAATGAATACTGAATGAACAAACTCAGTAATTTTGCCTAACATAAATACATACATTCTCAGCATCGAATTTGACAGTTTTTTACCCCATGAGTAAACCAGGATTCTGATGAGAATACCTAAAATCACAATAATTTTCGTACTGAGAAGGTTAAGAGTAAGGGCTTGGAACAGTCATATGATGTAATGTGCAGTAAAAAAGGTTTTGTACTTGAAGTCTGCTCCTTGAAGATAACAAGTCGACACTGCACTAAACGTCCAGAGGATATTTTCCATATTAAATTACGTACTTACAACATAACATGCATACTATACTTTATGTCCTCATGTATATTTCCGGTACTGATATGAGATATGGATGAAAAGACAGTGACTTCTCATTGTTTCCTATAAAATTTACTGACTGTTGATGCCTTTTACTCATGAACATTGCATGTCACTCGTTTTTATCTTATTTTTTCTCAAGAACTGGATTGAGTGAGATTGACTGCTGGAAAGTTAACATAAAATAAGCTGTGGCAAAGAATTTAGATATCGGTTCTTTAAAATGATTTATTATTTAGTTAGAACTCTTCCCTGAACAGAGTTCATCATGTAAATCGTTTCAGATTATTCATTGGATTTGTTCATTTTGGTGATAGATTTTCGTTTTTGAAAGAAAGTAAGACTTGAATTATAACTTTTAAGTAATTTATCATGGAGTTTATTTGACAAGCTAATTATTATTTTTATTTAGGATGGATTTAGTTTTCACTAAATCCCTCGAACGGGCATTATGGACTTGTCTGTACATTTTGTTGACCACCACCGGCAAGGTGATCCCACAACAAACTACATACCAACTAGTTTCCGGTCTTCAAATGGAACGTGTCCCTAGCCCATCCTCCCAATTTTACAAGGAATACGTGCCCCTCATTTACCAAATCAACGTTCCTCGTTGGAACAAATCAAATACAGTCATCTTTGGCAGTCAAAACTGCAGCACCACAAACTACACAAAGTTTTTCACCACCTGCCCTGTCCTCTACTACCTTACCGATATTCATGAGCGTTTCTCAGAATATTTCGCGAGTAATCAGCCCCTCGTTGTAAATTTGGAAGATATCAATGCAAAACCAGAAACAGCATTGGTTTCGTTTGACTGTGAATTAATCCAACCCCACTTTGAAGACATTTTCATGGACAAAGTTACAGTGGAGGAGTATCTCGCCAGACTAAAATCCTGCTCCGTGTTAGGCTCCCACGAATATATTCAGGGTATCACGAACTACGTCTACAACATATCCGGCATTTACCAGGAAATGAGGCGAAGCTTTTACAATGAATTCTGGCTTAAAATTGACCTCATTGATGGACGGGTGGATGCAGCAATTTGGGCAAACGCCATAAGCACTTTGAACTCCCTCCTGTTTCAAAATTACATGATAGAAGCAAATCGTTGGAAAATGGCTACGGTTGACTGCGAAGCTGGAAGGATACCTTCAACCATTTTACCACCTTCTTTATTGGGAGATACGTTAGCGGACGTGTTGGAATTACTCGCTTCAAAAAAAGTTCTGCCAACTGTGGCAACTGATTCAGTTGGAAATTACTACAAGTCATCACTTACCGACTGTACTTTTACAAACGGTGATACTTTATTGGTGAGGATCCTAATTCCAGTGATTCCACAAGAAGAGAAGTTTCTCTTGGTGAAGATTGCCCCGATTCCATTTTACTATTACGACATTGAAAGCAAGACTGACTGGCAGTGTGAAGTTGACCCGCAGGCCCTACCAAAATTGAAGGAATCTGAGGACATTTATGTGCTGGTGGACTTGATGCGAAATGTTGCCTATGAAAGTGACTGTAAACCTGGTAAATTGTGCCACATTCCTACAGCCATGCATCCCCGGAAGATTTCCCCCTGTGCTACCGCAGCTTTCAACTGGGAACGTTTGAAGGGAAACAAGAATGACAGCCTTTTTGAAGATTTACTCAACTTTTGTCCAATCAAATGCACACCAGTTCATAAATTCAAAGCTGAATCGTTTAAGCATATTGCTCCTTCTCAATATCTTTGGTATGTTGGAGGCAACAATAGAGTGAGGAGATTTGCTACACTCGACTGTACATCCTCCTCCCACCCCTCTGCACCTGGTTATAAGATAAAGGTACTACCATCACCGTATGGTTCACAAAAGTTTGATGTAGCATGCGACTGCTCAGTTCAACTTGGCGATGGAATCCCTAATTCACCCAGGCAAGTATTCAACCCAAAACCCTGCAACGGCTTACGTCCAAGTAGAAATCAGAATCTGGTTCAGGTGGCACAATTGGCACCAGTTCAGTGGTACTCTGCAAAAGCACTGGTCAAAAATGGAATCAAAGAATTTTGGAACGTTTCGAGAAAGGTTTTTGAAAATCCTAGTGTTGGGCTTATTCGAGAATCCTTAAAACTAGGCAGCAGTGAGTATGGCACAGCCAAAGTTTTCAGGGAAGATAGTACATCATCTAGTAGCAAGGGTTCTAGCTACTTAACTGTTTTCTTAAGCTTGGTTAGTTTGGGTATGGTAATGATGGTTGTGTTTCTAGCATGGAGGCTTCATTCGCTAATTAAACAGTTGGAGGGAATGGGATTTAATGTGAAAAGCTCATATAATCTCGGCAGTTCTTCTGGGAATGGGAACGGGGAACAGCAAGTCTCGTACAGAAATATGGGGGCATTAGTTGATACTGATAGTCTAATCATTAACGAAGGGCAATAAATGTTCTTTCCAATTAGTGATAATATCATTGTGAGAGAATGAACCACCACCTACGTAGGTACAAAATCACTGCTCATTCATTATTTTTAAATGATTGTACATTTTTTCTGCTTATTCTTGTCGTAGCGGAATTTTCTTGGTTTGATATCTCAAAAATATGATTTTTTTTAGCGGAAACGCTACATTTAGTAATTACATGTATGTTAGTTCATTAAAGTAAGAAATCTGATGGTTAATCTGATGTGTTGAGATTTTAGACTATTAAAAATAAAAATCGTTGATGAAAAGAAAATATTGCTTAAACTACTTCCTTCCGACATTCTAGAAAATTTCTTTGTTTCATTATAGCGAGCCAACATGCTGTTCATTAAAACATCTCATCATAGTTATGATGTACCTTTTACACAATTAAATGAAAAGGAAAGCATAGACCACCGCACGGGCGGCATAGATTACCATCTTTACCATTAAGATGGACGTTTATAAAAACCATAACTGACACTGATTCGATATACCTGCAGAAAAGTAACAACGGGAAAATTAATGTTAACACTTTCGGCGAACAAGGTATGATAATAATGATAATACATGCCCAGTAGATTTTATTCTTATGCATCTCACGTCAAGTGTATATCGCACAAAAATCATGTCTGCTGCAAATCCAAACTTTTCATTCTCATTTTTTTGTTGATTTACTTTAGACTTTGGGTGCATGGCTTGCGTGCAAAAGATTAAGATAGAAAAATCACGAACTCAACATTTTAATTAATTTAAAAAGCCACCCGTGACTATCCTTCCTTTAAAACTTGGGGTCTCATTCATTCATATTTGTAAACACTGCGCACTTGTCGTTCCTTTTTTGGTGGTGGTAAGAAAACATCAGCAATAATTGCTTCACCTGTCGTACTTACTTCCACGTAAACATGCACTGCATCGTAATTTGTTGCATAAAAATTGTGAATCTACTCTCGAAGAAAGTAAAAGTTGTAACACGTTTCATTATTACGCGACATGCTTACATTTTTTTTGAATTTTGAATATTTTCATAACCGTCACCGTCACAAGCACGACCACCACCTTACAAGTGTATTGATTTATAGGAAATTTTCCTGATTACGATAAATGAAATGACTCATGCCAAGCACGCTTGCGTATGTATATATGCGTGGTGTCTGATTGAGAATGAGATGTTCTATTGGCAATGACCCTGAAAAATAAAAGTCGAGGTATTCGAATTTGAAAATGTTACGTTACAAGACAAGATTTTGCACTGCACACACCGCATGAATTACTAATTACATGGGGATCAACGGACTTGTTTTTCATTTTAATTTTACCATTAAGTAATACGTTAATCAACATCGATTATTGCATTATATATTTTTTAAATGGCAGCATAAGCCAAACATTCATAAAACCCTGTTATGGTTTGTCAAACAAAAAACAAAAGTTGGAAAAAATTAATGGGTATCTGGATTAGGACTATTAGACGAGACAATTATTGTATTAAAATGCCATTATTTAGGTATAATAATTTTTTAAATAAACAGTTATAATCACCTTTAATACGGACACTTACGAACATGTCATTTTTCAGAGTAAACCGGAAAATTGGCCATAATTTTTTGTTAATTTTACCATTAAACTTGGGGAAAATTGCTTAATTTTTTATGATTATGATTATACATCTTTATTTCGAGTAGAGTAAAGTAAAGTAAACAACAATTTGTTTATAACTTACCCAGATAATACATGATAACTGTAAATGCGTATTATTTAGTATTACTTAAGCACAGTTTAGGCACATAATTTATCTGTATCGTCAAACAGGCAAACAGCACTTTCTTTTTAAAAGCATCTAGAAGATACGCTCCCTCGAATTTTACTTTTACTCTTTTTTCGTCATGTGATTCAAATAATAAAAGCAGTTAAAATCAGTTATAGTTTTGTCAAACAAAGCCTTGTTTATATATGATCAAGATACGCATACCTTCACATTATAAAAGCCGCCTGGTTGTAGATTTTTTGCATGCCTTGTTATGGTGCTCACTTATCAAAAAATTCCATCAAACTCTGCAATGTACACCCTCACATTAAAAGGGAAATAATAAAATAATGTTTCAATTTCATTCATACATTTTAAACCATATGCGTTTATGTTGGTTTTACTATATGGTAAGTTGCTTTTAGGTACTGCGCACTGTGCAAATAAACGTTTTAAGTCTCAAGGCTCATCATCATCATCATTGCAAATTTGAGTCTTGTATGCACTGAGGCTATATATAATTGCGGCGATGCTACGCAGTGGTCAACAATTGAAATCGAAATGCGCATAATGATATCAGTCAAATAGTAAAATCTATATTTGCACTGGCTCTGCTGCTGAATTTTTGAAATGATGATGAATTTTCATTCAGGTCAGCACAAAGCCGGTTCTTGTCATTAGGTCAATGTGAAAGTTATATGTATAGATTCATAAATATGATATGCCATGCTATACTGTTTAACCAAAGGCAATGAAAGCTAACTGACGGCATGACAAGTATGTACATATTTAAGTGTAACCACGCTTTGTGCTTTATCATTGTTATCTTAAATGCTTATCTTATTTTGAATTTGAAACTAAAAGAGATGCAGTGCGGTGTAGGCTTGAGGGGAAGTCTAGTTCCCTTTCTAATAAAAGGCCAAAATTTGAAATAAAAGGGGAAGAGTCACTTCCACATTAACAAAATTTTCTTCAATTAGTAGAAAAAGGATGCTTGGGGGCTTGATAAGGCATTGGTGTACATGGCGCACTGCACAGAGTCTACCTGTACCACCTACATGCATTTCACTACGTTGCATACAAATTACAGAGCATACTATGTAGTTGTACAAAATGTTATAATAAATTTGGAAAACATTCAATTTTTTAAATGAATTTACTGATGATGATATCATTGCAAACTATGTATACGATCATTTGATTATACATAGATCAATATTACGCGAATTGTACACACGACTTTTTTAAACATTTTACAGCTATTACATATACAATACAGACAAGTTTGCACTAACAATAAGATTTTTTATATTACATATACATTGTAATACAGTGATAAACTAATATTGAAATTGATGCATTTAAACCTTGTTATCTTGATAAAATACAGCATGTATAAGTACCTCAAAAGGGCCCACAAAAAATAGAAAATGCACCTGACATTTTTTCGAGCCTTCATAATATATTTAGCCGTGGCTCCCAAAAAAAGCTCAACGTTTTGCGCTTGAAAACTTCATTCATTTGAGAACTCGCAGTGTAACTGTTGACAAGGAATATAGGTGCTCTGACAAAAACGGAAGGACACTTGGATTTGTCACTCGAACGTTTCGGACCTGGAGAATGGTCAAGCGGAAATAAAGATTTAAAGTTCCGGTGTTTCAGTTTCAATTGTCTTTTTGGTGACTAGTAACTTTATATAAAAATATATACAATGGAGTGTATGAAAAGTGTTGTGGTATTACTGTCCTTGGTAGCCTTTGCTGCGGCAAGCAAACAAGTTTTATGTAATAAGTATCCTCCTTTAATTGGATTTGAAATTGACAAGGTGAGATAATCGCATGAAATGAAACCTACCTACAACTTAAACTTTGCATGATCCTTGAAATCAAGTTTGGCTTATGAAAAGTAAAAGGACGAGTTTTAAGTGCGTTAATTAATTCTTGTTGAATGAACATTAAACAATTTGTTTATGGTTTATGTTCATAGTACTTGGGAAGATGGTGGCAAATGGAGAAGACGCCGACAGTTTCCGAACTTCCAGGAAAATGTTGGAGCTCGTTTTATTACAGAGATGCAGCCAATCCAGAGAAGGTCAAACTTCGAATGGATTACGTGACCAGACTGTAAGTCTAAATAAATAATACAAGTCTAAACAAGCCATATAGCCATAAAACGACTTCCTTTAATGTTTAACTAAAGTTTCCTGAAAATTCGACTTGAAAATTAAATCAGTAAATCAAATATTAAATATTAACCATTTATGACTTATGAGTCACACGCACAAAATGGTTTACAACAGTTTAATCGAATTAACAGCAAGTGATTTTGGTTAGTAGCAAATACACGGATATTTTTTCATGGTTGACTTAATTTGTTTTCGTGAGTGCAGTACAAGGTTTGTTAAGCCTGTGTATCGTAGCGAAGTGCACTAAAAGTATGAATTTTATGCTATAAAAAATTATATTAATTAGCACCCAGCTGTGTGTTAAAATGAGTATATATATTGACAAAAGACTTTATAATATACTGGCCAAGCCACATTTTGTTTGGCTTCGTAATCCCAGTAATAACCATTTAGCATTTAGCAAAGCAAACATGATAACCAAACCTACCAAACCAAACCAAGTCATTATTTATTATATTATGTGAATTATATGATATAAGGGCTCAATTAAAAACAGTTACTTGAAGTGTTTAGACTATGTTTGCTAAATATTTCCGTAATTAAACAATTAATTTCAGGACCAACGCACCAAATACATTTTTCTCACAACTGGTAATTGACAACCCGGTGAATGACCCCTCAAACTTCATCTACTCAGTTCCTGCTATGCCATGTGAGTTGCTGTTGCTAATTGCTTTAGCACTTTACCCAATGACTATTCATTAGTGTTCGTGTGTAAGCAATTTCGTCATGAAAAATATTTTTTTATTAAATTATTTGTCTTTGCATTAAAGGGCGCAAGAAGCACTATCGTGTCCTTGCCACGGACTATGACAACTTTGCTATCGAATACATGTGTGGTGTAAACATGATGGGAACATCTGAAGGTACACCCTTACCTTGATTTTCTATTAAGATAATTTAGAAGTCATAGTCATTTGTTTGCAATTTATATGGTTGTTTTTTTACTTTTACAGAAACCGTTTGGCTACTGACCCGAGACAGAAGACCAACCCTGGAGGTTATGCAACAAGCTCGTCATACACTTCAAGTATTGGGTCTGGATAAAATTAAAATGTACGAAGCCGACCAGTCCTGTGAAGAGAAGCCATTCAACAAAAGGTCATCTATGATGGACTGGCTCATGCCAACTAGAAGATAGAAAAGGAGTTAGAAATCTACTAGAATTCTAGAATTTCTTGTTCAATTCTATTACACTTCTAAAGCAAATTAGGACGACAGGAAGGAAGGAAATAAGGAAGAATATTTCGCTAGAATCTCTCTCTACATATATTCTAATTGCATTGGGTCTGCATGTAGCTACAACACAGGAACCTCACAAAAAAAACTGTGATGCCGCTGCTATTATATTACTCTTTGTCCGCTTTCTTCAGAATTTCATGTTCGTCGATATTTGCATATTTTCTCTTAAAAAAAGACTTTTAGCCTTGAACCAACACGTCTTTTGTGTCTTGGTGGATAGATTTTAATGGTTATACTTCGTATATTTCTTTTTTTGTGTATACCTAGTAATAAAATTATCAGTATTCAGTATGGATTTTTGTGACGGTAGTGCATATTCAGGTTTATGGGAGCTCAACACTAGAGAATGATAGCGGTAGTACAATTATTTTTAAAATAATATCTTATGTTACTGTATTTATATGGGGAGCGGGCCTCTATATGACTTTATTTTTTGTATACTGTATACTTAATATACCACCTCATCAACCGAACCATCATCACTGATTTTTAAAAGATGTTTATACATATATGCCATTAAAGATTATGAAAGAAAATACCAAAGTTTGTATATAAAAATATGTTGTATAGGTACTTTAATTAAAATGACAACCAAAGATAACCTTTTTCAATTATGATTTTATTTCGATTTTCATAATTGGTAAATGATGAAATTTACCCAATTGATTCGTTTCTAAAGTCATTAAGTTATGCATTTTTGATAATAACAAGGCATCTTTATTGCTTTACGCAGAAATCGAAATGTTTAAAAAATTACAAGGTAAAATACCGATATAAGCGATAATCATATACACCTTCATGATAACCAGTGAAAGTGATTTCTTTAAGCACATCTAATGATTTGGAGTTAGGTATCGTAGTATCATCATCAGTTGTATATATCAATGCGCATATGTACTCATATGAATCTTCTTGCTACTGTTGCTTTGTTCATTGATGCTTATCAGGAAAAAAGGTGAATATGAAAACTATTATTACAAAGCATAAAAATGGGGAGAGAGAGAAGCAAGTTGAAATTTAAACAGGTTCTTATTTTACTCCGAGGCAAAAGTAAATGATTTGACATGTCTGACTTTGTCTAGGCCCAAAGGTACTTTATGTACGATTACAATAAGTTAAACTCTTCGAGCTGCAAATATGACATGGCATATGTATGTATTCACAAGACTAATTGGACAGGTGAAGTTACATATTTATATTTTTGCTGACGTTTTGTGTATATATTCTGTTTGATTTGGTAATTCCCCTCCCAAACAATTACACTTTCCTGTTGTAATTATTATCACTTTCCTTTTCGTTGAATCAATACTCATCGTAAGTATAATACAGTGATAAGACATCATCACACTTGTTACACAACTAATACAACGCATGGCATCCTGTACTTGTCCTCCAATTTTCTTATTTTTGTTATTGTTGCATTATAGCTTCACCAACATTTTTGTATAACCTTTAGTAAAACTTCTGATATCAGATTTTATCAAAAAATTTGTAGATACATTTTTTATGAAAAGTATGCTTTGTTATGTGAAACACGTATTTTATTACCGTCAAATCGACTACACCACCATCCACCACACCACCGTGAGCAAGGGTATAATGAACTAAGGTTTATTTGTTTATTTGATAATTTTGTCCCTGAACTTGAAATTATAAACATACCTGTCTATCATTATCTCATTATTGTGATCGCAACTTACACCTACTGCATTGCATTATAACAAAAATCAGAAACAAAGACAGAAACTTGTTTATCAGTAAGCACATTTTTTTATCTGGTTCATTTAGTAGGAAAAATACCTTGAAAAAAAGTTGGTACATGAGAAAATTCTTGACTCAACTTGGTTTCCGGTTTTTTGACTTACTGGCTCTCAGCAAGGTATGAGATCATTTACAACAACCATACGAACACCATTTGTTAGCACTATGTGAAAAAATCATTTAATCGAATGGATATGAATGTTAAAATTATTATAACATATTATCGTAATCATTACATTAATTGTACTAATCACGAAAAATAGTCTTCTGATTTTCTGGCGATATAAGCTGAGAATCTGAATCAAAACAAAAAAAGTGGTGGTTGGTGTGCAATACGCGTGTATGAAAGATAAATTTGTTTTGAAAACGTATACATTGACCCCGAAAATCAACTATGTTGGGTACATATGTTTTATACGTGTAAGTAAATGAAATATGGTTAACCTGTCAGTCTACACCTTTACACTTTACACACACTTGCTTATTTGCCGGTGGTGCTTTGGTAGGTCGAACCGAGCCAACAGCCAACCGACCCGATTTAGAATTTGTTGCCAGTTGCCAGAACCCGTGCGAGTACGCAAAAAATTCATTACATATTTATGTTACACATATTTTACAAGATTTTTTTTTCCACAACAAGTTGATTAAATTACTTTTCATATAAGTGTAACATATGAGTCGTTATTAGCTTGATATATTTATGTGTGTGTATGTGTCTGTGTGTTGTTTTTTCTTCCATTAGCATAATTTAACCGTAATATTTCACTGACAACTCTCAGCTTTTAACATATTTTTTTCTTCTTTCTTTCTCTTCATTCCTTCCTCTTTGATAGCTTGTACGCGTACATAACATGATGCATAACAAGCAAGTGCAAAAGCCAACCAAAATGCCAATTATGCCAGAGGACTCCCACTCGACTCACAGGCATTAAGTTTGCTGTGGTATTAAAAATGTCTCATGTTAAACTTTGTGCATTTAATTTAAAAAACTATCTCTTGACTTTTCTAATTCGGATGACAACAGTTTTTCTACTGCACTGAACACTCTGAGAGAACAATCTTTGTGGTAAAAAATACATATGATGAGATGGGCATAAAGTTTATGAGATAATTTGAATACAAAATTCCCAAGATAACAGTTCAGTGTATGCTAACAAAACAGTAGCAAAAGACGAGACGAAGGGATGGAGAAAAAAATGGCAGACTGACTGAGTTTCTTAGTTTCCTAGTTGGCAGAATCCCACAAAGCTGGACCTATAGAGTATCATATCATATCATCTTACAACAAGCTCACAATTTACATTTTTTAGCATCATTGCTTACGTAAAAGAACAAAAAAAATATCCTCGGCATCTTCAAGAAAATTACTCAAAGTGCTCTTTCTCTCTACTTCTCTCGTTACTCGGCTATCTTTTCGCATCACCCATCTTCCTGTGCTGATAAAATTTATGCTACTCCGCTCCTATTTTTGCTCTTATTCTTCTACTTTTTCAGTCTTATGTTTTTTATTATCAACTGACATCATCTTGAATAAGAGTGCCCCACAAGAAAAAAGAGACCTTTGCCATACGTGCATTACACCCTTTCCCATTAACATAATATGCCTCATGCCCCAGCGAACAGTGGTAGTACATCACCTACCACCACCACCCCACAAGCAATATTTAAAAATTTATATTAGGTTGGTTGGGAGTGAATAATTTTTTACTATTTTTTTCTTCTTATAATCTACATATGTATCAAGTTGGCTAGCAATAAATTTACAACTTGTTTCGTTTTTATATTCCCACTGTGTGCATATCATTATTTTTGTTCATCTTCTAAGAAAACATATAAAAGGCAGATCAGAGATCATTTTCTTGATCATCGTAATAATGAAATGGTTGACTAGTTTCCTGCCCAATCAACCAGCTTTTTTTTCAAGATAAAAATTGATGGCACTACGTAATAATTGTAGAAACCACAATCACATATGCAAATATACAGACAAAACTACGATAGATTTTCTGTGAATTGCATTAGAAGCATTGCAAAAAAAAGTTGTTAGTTTAGCTGCTCTAATATTTATTTCAATATTTCCACCTGAAAATATCGACAGAGCATCTATTAGGGTTGGTTCGTTCGGTTTGCTTGCTTTTACATATGATTTCCTGTATAACAAGTTAAAGGGAAAATGTTACGCCAACAATGGTTACTCTAGTCATTGTACCGACAAGAAGAATGCAACAGCAGCTGTAAAGGCTGCTGTTTAAAAAAATGCTGAAGGCAGAAAAAGGGAAGAATGATAAAAAAATAGTGATCATGATCATCATGATCATCAGCAGCTCGTTTTTTATGTTACTGGAGGGTCGTTAGTCGTATTTCATTTGCTATTATTCTACATCAATGATTGTTATTATAAGAAGCATATAAACTCACATCAGCAGAGATACGCAATAATGCAAAGTATGAAAAAAAATCCTCCTCCCTTCTTGTTGCGCTCTCCTGCTGTTTATTACTGATATGATAGACTAGGCAATTGTTGCCGATATTCATGCCCGTCTACTCGCCTCTCTCTGACTTGAATTGATGATAATAATGATGTTCCTTCAAGATTACTTCTCTCTTTCTTTTATTGTTGCTTTGACTGTGTGATGGAGGTGGAAAATAGTCGGAGAGTTTTTATCCTTGTTTTTGTGCGTCTGGTCTTGTCTGTGTGTACATTTCTATTCTTCATGCTACTTTACTTCTCTTGCAATAAAAAAAACTGGTGAATTGAATAGGGAATAGTGAATTATTCATTTTTTTGCGTATGTTGCATACATATGTGTACATATGTATGGTTCATTATTTGAAAAAGTGCGTAAGACAAAAATTATTATTGAAATATGCAAAATGCCAAACATAACAATAAAAGGCTAGACAAGGGGAAAAAATGGAGAGCTGCTCAGGTCTCAGGTATGCATTGTTGTGAGACGTTTACCCCGAGAGTTGTTCAATAATGTTATCATCATCATTTTCATGTTTTCTGTTTTATTTGCCAGTCATTGCCAATGCAATGCGAATGCTCAAAGCCTTTTACGTAGGACGAAAGCTCTATAAAAAGTAGGTATGATCTTGATAAATGCAAAAGTACAAATGATGTTCCTTTTTTTTACAATTATTTGTGAGATATGCAATCATGTTTGATGATCATGTTGTAATAAAAAAGAACCATATACCAGGTTTAGTTTTTTATGGATTTTAACAGTCAGCGTTTTGTACACATACAAGTTTGAAACTCTACTACAGAGCAGAAAAGTTAGCCAAACTCATGTGATCATGTCAATGGGTTTGTGTAGGAGTTTGCTTACGGTGAACTATGACAAATTTCAGTTTCAATTAGTTCATCTACCCAGCATGCATGTAGAGCAGTTTTGTAGCTTTGTAATCTTTCAAGCTATTATTCTGGAGGCCATTTATATTTAAATTTAAAACAGTTTTGTTACAAGTTAAATGAACGATGCATTTAATATTGTTTAAGCCTTTTGTGGATACGTAATCATAGGTAATATATATTTCCTAATGGATCAAGGTGAATTCATGATTACCGAAGCGTGCAAGAAAAACATTACTTTTTAACAATATGAGCGAAGAAGTGCAAGCGAAGAAGAAGTGTTCAACTTAACGTATCGAATCTAAAACATCCATCCGTCCATCTGCCTGCTGCTGTTCCACTGCTGTGGCGTCTCTGTGAAAAACTGAATTTCTTCATCGAGCATGCATGCATGATGCTAAATTTCATCATTTTTATTTTGTATCATATCATATTCATCCATCCTCGTTTTTCTTGAATGAATGCAGCTCGGTTTTGTGTATTCACAATATGCAAGCATATTATATTATCAGGATCACGGCATCAGCATTTTTATTTAGCAATGCAATGGGTATGGTAGCAAACAGCCAAACAAACTAACAATGAATTTTAACTTCTAGAATTTATTTTACATGCAAAGCTGGTACTACTGACATGAGTTTTTTTCTTTTAAAACGCCTTGTTTTTAATTCAAGGAATCGTCTATTTGACATGAGAGAACGGTGCGATGGTTGTAAAGAAGTGAGGGTTATTCCCTGTTTGTAAGATTATCTGTTTTACCATTGTTGATGGTGATGATGCAACCAAAAGCTCTGTGGGCTTGTTGAATATTCCTCTTTGACTTAAACAATTTAGCTGGTTGTGTTGCGTCCATCGTGTATAACTCACCGTATTAGTTTTAATTAATGACTGGCTATTTTACTAAATTCGACGGAGGGAATGTGTATGTGTATCAGACATTCATCTCTTTTAAAAAAAAACTAAAGTGAAGCATTAAGGATTTGAGTTGCAGTTTTTACATTGTAAAAACTTAACAAGTCTGTTTGCTCAAATGAAGTTAAAAATCTACATAGATTAAAGTAGTATATAATCTTGTTTTCCCCATGCAGCAATTTTCCTCTATTTAGCTGGCAGCCAAAAACTCTCTTCATTTTTTGACGATAGCTAGCTAAATTGCAATAATATTATAATTTCTGATTTCTCAAAATTGCTGAGTTTCAAAAATACGCTTGTGTTTCAAATTATCATTTGCTGCGCTTTTGTTTTGTTCCGCGTTTGTGCTCTCGTCTCATTCAACTCAAGTCATTATCATCAGTGAAAATACGCTGGTCATCAGTTTGATAAGAATTTGCTATTTGCTAATGAGCTATAATATGTTCCATGGAATAATACTGGCGTAAAAAAATATCTTAAGTGAAGACATTAGTTCACGTGTTTATAGTTTGTGCATTCATGAACTTTGAGAAAATAACAATAAATATTTAACCGTGTGTCTTCATTGTGTTCATCTTCATGGAACAAATAGTAATTTGATTTTTTTTCGAATCCGCTGATCTTATTGTGCTGCTACTGCTGCGGACTTATGGTTTCAAATTAAACGTACCAAATAGCCTTGAACGGAATGTGGCTAAATGGAGAACGGAACCGAAATAACAATTCTCCTCGGCGGAGTGACCGCAATAACCAGGAAAATAATAGTGAAAAGAAACCGTTTTCATCATATTTTTTTATGATGCCCAATCATGATACGATTTACTGCCATCTGCCCATCGTAATTGTATGAAAATTAAATGTGATTGTCTAATGTGGTTTTCGAATGTCATATTTCTACTTCCTAGTTGTCTGTGTTGCATGCATGTCAAATTGGGAGCTAAATAGCAAAAAATTAATTTTGCCTAAAAAAGGTGAAAAAGCTTTTGTGTATCGTGTCGTGTGTCTACATACACGCACGCAACGGAAAACTCTGAGCCAAAGCCAGCACAAAAAGCCAAGAAAAATTCTAACTCCAAAACACGTACAACACTCGCTCACACGAGATAATATATGCGATGAGCAGCATAATGTGTGACATGACGGAGTAAAGTAGAAGAAAAAACTATGTTGCAACGTACAATATGAGTCATGGAACCTCTAGATGGACAATGACCATATATTATTTTCATAATCCTTTTAGCTGTACCAAGTGACTTTTTTTGCAGTGCGTGCGTGTATTGTGCATTATGTAGTTGTTGTATAAAATACATACATTCCGTTTTAAAATTGTTCTCATATCTTGCTCGACATCACGGTAAATAGTGACTTTTGTTATGTTTTCTGGTTGGCAAAGCTCTAGCACAAGTGACACATTCAAACCAGCAGAAAAAAAGACACTGGCACTGCCACCAACATTACTAACCTGCTACAGCAAAACAACAGCAAGTTATAATCATATCCAGAATATTTGAGCATTTCCATTGTTAGAAAAATCAGTAGGAAGGCCATACTGCCACTTTTGTTGTATTAAAACGAATAGGTTTTTTAAGTGAAGCAAAAAAAAGAAGGGAAGGGAATAAAAAATGAAAAGAAAATTGGACCTCCACTGATACTTTAATAGCCGTTGTCTGTCCCTCTCCCTTTCTAGTTGGATTACAGGAGATAGTAGCGAGTCCATGATAGTCCATATATGAGTTTTATTTTTATAGATGATTTGTTATTATTGTTTGTTGCCATTTTTGCTTCATCCAGCCAAACAGTCAGTGAGTACAAGGCAACCTAAAAATAAAAAGCGAAAGCCAAACGGGAAACGGCAACAGCAGCAGTTTTTTTCTGTTTTCCAGGCAGACGGGAGCTAAAAAAAAGAGAACAAAGGCAATGGCAATTGGCAATGGCCCGTTGGTACACGGCCGTGTGTATATATACAATGTAATGTAGTAGCTCTATCGTAAATACATAACCCACCCAGATATCGATTTTCCCTTGGTTTATTTCATTACTTTACAAGAGAGAGCAATGTTTTTGTATACACAATATAGAAAAAAGAAAGCATTATTATTATAATGTTTCTTCCCGTTGGATAATGTATGTACTCGTACTCAGAGAGAAAATATATTATAATGTGTGTACATAGTTAAGTAAGTGGAAAGTACAAAGTTTGTACGTGTTCGTATGGAGAAATTCAACCTTTTCGACAAACTTGTGAGGGATAAAAAATAATATTAGAGGAATTTGTTCAAGAACAAGCCAACCAGCAGCAGTAAGGGAACCATCATCTTCATGGACAAGGCAGTAAAGGCAGAGAGCGAGCGTTTGGTTCCTTTACTCATCTCATCTTTCTGGTTAGCTGAACTGAACGCTGTTGTATTACACTGACTACTGTGTCGGTCGGTAACTAAAAAAACAGCGAGTCTGTTCGTTTTTGTGGAACCAAAAATACACAGAAGTTGAGCTCAGTGCATGATGGCAGTGGAGGCGGTGGAATTGGTGGCATAGATATTTTTGTGCTTTGCAAATGCAATGTGTAAGTGTAAATGCAAAGTGAAGTAAAAGCTCATGGGAATCTCTCCAGTCAGCTTACTCTTTCTCCGAAAGAACAAGTATCTGCCTTGGCATGGCACACAAGAAGAAGTAAAAAAAAGTAGTATGCATAATTGTGTTCGTGCTTGAGCATTTTCCCGATGACGATATGGAGTACCAGCAGCATCACCAGAAAATCCACTTTTTAACCCGGATTCTCGGATGTTTTTAGACTGTAATATAGCCATACTATGAAGACTCACTGGAGCTATTGGATTGAATGACTACTGTTTTTTTTGTTCTTTGAGTAAAGAGAAAAAAAAGAGAGGAAGAGCAAATATTCTGATGGTAGTACATAAACATTCCAGTTCCCTTTTTATTATCATTCCCAGCTTCCAAAGATACATGGAAAAAAAGTGTACATACATTTTTGGTTAAAAACGTGATTTCCTCTTCCCTGCTGTTGCTACCTTCCTCCAGTGGAAAAAAAAACTCAGCTGCAAAATAAAAAGAAGAAAGCAGAGCAGCAAGTATACCAGAAAAAGCAGCAGCAGTTTTTTTTGTTGTTGGTTTCCTTGAATTTGATAACCCAGTCATCATTATCATCATCCCACTTTACTCTACTCACAGTCATTTTACCAAGTACAGAGGGTTTTAAGCGCAGAAGAAGATGATCCGGGCAGCATAACACGAGAGAATAAAACAGCATAGCAGAAGTAGCAGTGGTGGTGTAAAGGGAAAAAAAGAAGAACAAGACACTAGTTCCCCACATATCGAACAAACCTTCTTTCTTCGTCTTCACCGTTCACCGTCTTCACATTTTCATTCTCTCTGTTTAAAAGAGCAGTGCACTTTCATCGTCGGTTGTGCTATGATGATGAAGATGAGGCTTTGCTGTTGTGTTGCTGGTGTACTCTCACTTTGAACACATGCAGCTTTTACTTCTTCTATTCTATAAATTCTATTCATCTCTGCTGCTGACTGACTTGAACGAGTAGAGGAGAGAAGACACAAATTGTGAGTAAAGCTGTACATTAAAAAAAGGCCAAGTTTTTTGGTTTTGGTGCTAAGTGGTGACAGTGCACTTACTCCTCCGACAAAAAGAACCCCACTTATTGAAGGCGAACAAGTTATGTAAGAGGAGTTGTGTGTGTTTCCGTGCATAGTATATATAGACCGGCTATATTATCTCCTTTGTACTAAAAACTTATAGTTCCATTATATTTATACATGCTTCTTTTATAGCCTATTTTTGCGTAGTACTATAAGCAATCATATTGTTGGAGAAGAGGAAGAAGCGAGAGAGAGAGATAGAAAAAAAGCTGTTAACTCTCATGCTAATACCGTATTTTATTCCAAGAACAACAAAGAAAGTTGGAAAATATGGAAAAGTGGTATAAGGCCAATATACTATCATCACATCACTGACTGCTCTCTGAACACATTCTCCACAGAAGAGATCCATTCCTCTTTTGCTGGGATTTTAGTGGTAAAAGCGGTGATGTGGTGATACTGACTGATTTTTTTTGGAAGAAGATGATGATGACGCTGACGACGACGGCGACTATCATGTTGATGTGCTGAGGTTGGAGACTTCTGGAGACAGAAAAGAGACATAAAAAACAGTGAATATTGGTGGTTTTTTCTCTCTGACAAAGAGCATAGTTGTAATGTGCAAAGTAAATTCTATAAAAAGAAGGACGGAAAAAACTTGTGTGTATCAGTTGTGGTGATGATCATCAT
>JAQFZH010001239.1:0-22965 GCA_034695485.1 Entomobrya nivalis
AAGAAGAATTCTACTAGTATTTTTCGACAAGAGGCACAAATACTAGAAGGAATTCTGACATTTTCCCTGCACCCATTCGATCTTCAAAGTCACTATACCTTAGCAATTGTTCGCTTCTTTCTCTTTTTCAAAGTTCCCGAGTTCTGCATTCTTGCACTTGATTTTTTACACTGTTTTACGATTTAAGATTTACGAATGACTGACAACCTCGTCAAGAACTAGCAGCACAATGAAAATTCCAAAGACAGCTTGACCGCGTTCCCCGAATCCTAATCGGACCATTTCTTATACTTATAAATTATTGAATGAGATTCTCATGTAATTGGAATTGCGTGCTGAGTAGATACTCATGTAAACTGGAATGTGACAGTGTGAGCATTGATCCCAACTGGGTCCCTTGTTGTCTCACAAAAGCAAAAGAATGAATTATTTCACCCATATTCGATGGCTTTCAAATGCGTCATTTTTCTACATAATTATTTACACGCTTTGCTTATGAACGTGTTATCTAATATGATAATTGTATTAAGCTTATGTAGCCTACATATTCTTGTTTCTTCAAGTAGTCGTAATATGTATACTTAAAAATTCAGATAACATGTCAGAAAGCTGGCGAGTATTAATTAAATATTCTAAAGAACAGTTGATGTGCATTATAGCATAAGGTAATCTAAGTGGTAGCGACGGAGAAAACTATAAACAAGAGAATCTTTAATTACACGCGAGAATAAAATCCGTTTAATGTACTTTCTGCTTCTTAGGTAAGTTCGCAAATAACAAATGTCTTTAAAACGTTTTTTTCTGTTAAATAAATTTTTAAAAACTTTTTGGAACAATACACAAAAGAAAATGGCCAATCGATTTGAGTTTAATTATCAACAGACAATTATAAGTTATTTTACATGTCTCCAAATATCTTAATTGCGGTAATTAATGTCTTAATTCAGTTTATCGAAGCAAATGTCTATAACTTTAAAGTTGTCATCTCAGAAAGCCAATATAGTCATATTTAAATAAATTAAACGAGTATTACGTGTAAGCCCAAATCATAACTGCGGTACAATCTTTATTCCTCAAAATCCCAGTATAATGATGGCCATAAATATAATCTAAAACAAAAATATGATTTCAGTGAGAATGGTTATATAACTACTTATAAAAGGATAGCCATAAAAATACAACTTCAAATCCCAGCTTTGCTATAAAATTTTGATGTTCACCTGAATTGTATCTTTGGCTTAGGGAAATATTCTTTGCTTATGGTGGCTTCCTCATATATTGTGAATCTTATGGCGTAGAGTCTTAGGGATAAATATAAAACGAACTATAATAAAATGGATTTTTTTAAAATGTTGGTCTTTTAAAAAGTATACTTGAATAGGTGCAACATTTTTATGCTCGTTTACCCAAAAACATTCTATAGTAAACGATTGACCTAAAAAAAGAGTAGCTCTGGTTATAAAAAAAATTGCTGGATTAGACTTGCTCAAATGATACTTAACTCTTAAATAATTCGGTTAATTTATTTTAAACTTGTGCAAACCCGAATTCTTGAAGTGAGTGACACATTTCATTTTAAAATTTCAAAATATTTTATGGTATCCAATTATACAAGCTATATAATTAAAAAATATAACAATCTGTCTTAAATTTTACGATTAACCCCAATTTTGGCTGTTCTCAAAGTCCGTAACAGTCTAGACTACTTTTTTATCGAATATTAACAATTATCTTGGGCTTGCCGTAATACTTCTAGGAAATAAAATTAAATGGTATATCAAATACAGTTCAATTTAAAACGTTACCGTTGCTTTTGGCATTGGGCATGTTTACCAGCATAAATATTGACTAGACTTGAGTGCTTTTGACGCAACCTCACTTTAAATTTATTTATCATTACGTTCTAACACGGAAGTTTTTATCATTCCAGTGTTAACTGTTTTATACAATGATTTCTATACAACTTTGTAAAAACCAAAAAAAGCCAAATCAAATGAGGTTACCATTTTGACAAATAAATTATTAAGGGGATAAGTGAAACACGTAACAAAAGTAAATTAAGAAATCACGTCTATTGGTCTCAAAGTACAACGCCTTGTTCATAATTTTTTTTACAGCTTTATAAACGAAGATCCTCTTATTTTACCGTTTTCTGATAAACTGGAACTCTATCTTTACAAAAGCATTTAGTTTACATACATGATATTTTGTTAAGAAATCTTTCTTTTTTTTCTTTAGAAATTCCAAAAAGTACTAAATAAACTTTACTGACACATCTAAATTTACACTGAACGTTATATCAACCAATTAAATAGATTGACTAAGGAATGGCACTTACCATACTATTTTAAGTAAATAGAAAGTTTCTTAATTCAATTAATTTCAAATATCAATTCTAGGTGTTGTGGTAAACATCTTTAAAATTTCAGATAAAGTGACAACAAATCTTTGGAATTAGTTTAGGACGAGAAAAGCCATTTTTATTCGAAACATCTATCGAACCCTACCATACCATCATCAAATTTAATACTATGGGCTTGTCACGTGATCACAAAATAAAAAGCTCTCAAATTTGAATAAATTCGTCATGTTGACATTTTGGGACGGATGAAATTTCATCCAAATATGCTGTTTACTTAGCAGTAAAAAGATTATAGCTTGATCATTATGGAAATGAAAGCTATATTAAAAGGAACACATATTATGACATCTTACATTGTGAGTATTTTATTCTTATAAATGGACAATTCTTAATGGACAATAAATATTTTCTTGTTTATTATGGACACGCCTATAGTTAACCCCCGGGATTGTGTCAATTCATTACAACATTAAGAAAATTAAATGCCTACATGAAATTTATTTTTATCTTTGTCGATTTAATCTGGGTCATCACGTCATTTCAATGTCAGTGGAAAAAGAGTTTTTGATCGGTAAACACAGCTGTTCAGCTTAGAAACATACCAAAAAATGAGTTCTTCCGAAGAAATTTCGTCTACTTTAGGGCAAATATTTTTAAAAACTTTACGTCCACTAAGAACTATTGGTTGTGTGCCTCTAGCATTCGACAACGTATTTCAAGAACCACAAATTAAAAAATCCCAAAATAAGCATAAGACGCATTTAAATTCTTCTCTCATCATTTTTAACTTTGCATGGTTTTCGTGGCACTCATTATACTCGTTTTTAGTTCAACTTATCTATTGCCTTTCCTGTTGTTACATAACCTATCAAATTATATCGGAAAATTCCATAGTCAGTCACTATCTAATAGTTTCTCCCAAAGAAGATTCTGATATCTCCATAGTGAATAAAAACAGCTATAAAGAACATTCCTTAAACTTTGCCGACAAAGTAATGGCCTTTTACGTTGTCCAATATTACATATTAGGTGGGTCAATATATTTGACCTCATTTTGGACAGTAGCAGACTTAGCCACTTTATTAAATAAATGGACTACTTTATATGCTACTAAATTTTACGCAGCATTTAAAAATTCAGACATAGGCGTCTCCCAAAACTTTACAGATTTATATGCTAAATTAACGCAACGTTTAAAATATTTATTATTATTCTTAACACCACTTCTACTTGGATATAGTTATTTGATTTCCAATTGTTTAAATATTTATCGCCCTCAAATAACCTATTGTACGGAACAAGATGTATGGGTTTCCCGATTATCAGTGTTTTTTGCTCCATTGGTTATACTACTTATTACTTTGGAGCTTGTTATTATCGCAGTTGTAACTTGGATAGTGGTTCTAGCCATGACTCAAATTAGTAATAGGTTAAAACCATCTTTCACAGAGGTATTAAATTTAAACCATTTGTTTAATCTCATTATTTTTGTGAGACGACAACACAAACTAGTTCAAAAGATCTGCGGACCGGTTCAACTCGCTCTATTGGCGTTCTACTTTACAAGTTCGGTAACCAATTGGATTATCGTACTTTGGCTGCTAAAGGACGATATGCCTGCTCTTATGGTAGTGATTACTTTGGGACTGTCCGTTTTGCAAAATGTTACGTTTTGGCTTCTTGTTAACATGAATGAAAAGATTTTACAGATTGAAAAAGAAATTCTGAATGGTTTACGGTCATCTACGAAATGGTCTGGAATGCGCACGTTCAAGTCAATTTGTGAGCGAATTAACGTAAGCAAATATACTAAAATAATTGACATTAAAATTATTTTAGTAGAGGAACTGTTGCTACCGACTATTGAATTCTAGATGGAGATGTTCATTAACTACGTTACTATCAAGCCATCTGACTACACAATTTGTAAATTAGTCGAGTTTAAGCGAGTACTCCAATTTACGGTAATGGTTTAACCCTTTAGTTGACAAATTAAGTTAATGAAATTAGTGATACAAATATTCTTCTTTCTTTACAATTTTAAGGTTTTAAACAGCTGCACAACTTATGTCATTGCTATACTGCAATTAGCTGATGCCTCTAATAGTGATGTGTTATCAACTTTTAATTCGTCAAAAGATGATCAAGTATTGTAACATGTATTCATTTACTGCTATTTGACAATGTTTTATAATCATGATTTCATCTAGTATATACTCGAGCTAAAACCTTGCTCAGTCTAAAATTAATCACAATCGTGACTTGTACATAGATGTTCTTTTCTAAGTAAAAGGCTTATCCTTTGCCCTAGAAGGCTCAAACTTGGCACAGACGTGATTACCTGATTTGGATAGCCAGTTCACCAGAAACTTTCACTTGATCAAAAACGTTCACCTGGCCAAAAACTTTCACCTGACCTGAAATTCACCTTCACCTGATTTTTTCCTAGAAAATTTTACAGAAGTATGATTAAATTCAAAAAATCTAAATCGTCAGTTGAAATTATATTTAAGTGCTGTTTGTTAGTAAGTTAGTTTGTAAATCTGTAACAGCCTAGACTAACTTTTATCGAGTATGAACATTTATCTTGGCAGGTTTGCAATAATAGTTCTAGAAAACCAAATTTAATGGTTGGCATTTGCAAATCATTTATCCCAATATCATAACGGTTTTTTGCATTGGTAATTTATATCAATATAAATAGTAACGATGCTTGAGTGCTTTTGACGTAACTTTATTTTTGACTTTTTGTTTATTCAAGTGAAAAAGTATCTTGCGATGTGTTATTACATGCTAGTAAATGTTTCGCCAAAGTTGTTTATCTTTAAGTTTTGTCACGAAGCTTGCGTGTTTAAACACAAGATAATATTCTAAAATATTTATTTTGCATAAACGTGTATAGTATCAACGTGCAAAGCTAAAGACGTTTATTTTTAGTTTTTTAGTTTTTAGATCACTTTTTATTCAAGTATTCAATTTTAAGCACAAAAATTAACAAATGGCCTATTTAATAGGACTTACAAAAGGAAGTAATAATATTTCATATACAAGTTCACTTATTTTCCTCAATGGGTCATAATACAGAAAACATTAGTCAAATTAAATTAATTATAAATTACATTTGGAATGCATATACTTACTCAAATCTTTTTTGAAGGAATCATATTTTTCAATACCTGTAAGGGACTCAGGCAAACTGTTCCACATTTTCGCACCATTGTACTACAAAACACTTTTTCCTATCTCAAGCCGTGGTTTATACTGGTATGCCAATTTACTGTTACCTCAAGTGGAATAATTATGTACTGATTTTACATCAACAAAATAATTTTGTAAACATGGTATCGTTTTTTCTTTGACCAGTTTAAACATTAAACACATAATTTTATACTCGTACAACTGCTTAGGAAAAAACCATTTCAACTCAGAATGTATACGGTCAGCTACTCTTTCATATTTCTTGACTCTTAAAATTAGTCTCTTTATACAAAAAAAAATTGTCTATATTCAAATCGTTCATTTATACCTCTTCTTAATTGCTGTGGCATAGATATAAACAACATTCGATTTAGCTATGTAGTGCGTAATGCTGAAATTGTACATAACCATTATACAATATATCACATATTAAAGTTGTGCTTGAACAGGTAAGCTTTCGTGACAAAACCTAATGATAGAAATGGATAAATCAAGTTGAATGTTATAAGCACTTAAGCGCCGTTACTATTTATATTAATATTCATTACCAATTCAAAAAGTTATGGTATAGTGATAAATGGATCTTAATACGTTATATCATTTTTTGTTGAACCGTTATTGCAAACCTGCCAAAATAAATGTTAATATTCGATAGAAAGTTGTCTAGACTATTACAAACTTTTCAAAAAATCCACGATTAGGGATAATCTTGTAAGAAAAATGGTTACAGCTTAACTATAATCCTGTGTTCAAAATTTAACATCAACACGAACGAATATCTTTTAAAAAAACCGGTTTTATCACAAATCTGGTAATATTTTTTTAAGGTAAGTAGGCATATTTGAGCCAATGCTCTTCAAGGGTTCAAATCAATGTTGGGAAACGGTAAGACTCGAGATATTACTTTTCATCAAAAAAATTAAACTACTTTATTCAGTGTCAACAATTACTGAACAAAGATCAAATTACAAAGCAATATCGCGCGACAATTCTCCGCAGTTCGACTGACTTACTCTACGGTATTTGACAGACTGATGACAATGCACTAACTTGAGTCTGTTTTTACCTTATATTTATAACAATTTTCATATCAAAATGCACTCATAATTTTTATACATAAAAAATCATTATCCTAGGTGATAATTGCTAATTACAATTTTTGTTGCATATTGCATGACTACGCTTTCGTAACATAAGAACGCCGGCAGGTAGCAAAATAACATAAGTACGCCGACAAATAGCAGATTAACATGGGTCTAGGCCCGTTGCTAACATTACGTTTTGCTAACATGTAAAATTTGCTAACAATCCGATTTGCCAACACGACCTTTTGCTAATATTACGTTTTACTAACATTACAATTTGCCAACATTCGAGATGCTAACACTGCATTATGCTAACAAGTAAATGAGAAAAGAATACGAAAACAAAATTGCTTTGTTACAATACCAATCTTGACCAACCCTAACTTAACTACGTGAAGGCTAGACTTAAACTGAAATTATTACCCTATAGACATGAGCGCTGAAGTTGGGTTAAATTTTAACCTAACCTAACCTAACCTAATTGAACTATAACATTGCTAGCACTGGGTTGGATTTTAACCCAACTGAACCAGCTTAACCATCACGTAGCTAAAGTCAGGTTGGATTTTAATCCAACTGAACCAGCTGAACCATATCATGGCAAGAATTGGGTTGGATTTTAACCCAACTGAACCAGCTTAACCATGTCGTGACAAGAGTTGGGTCGGATTTTTTACCCGCTAAACCATACCAAAACGAGATTTAGGTTGTATTAAGGCTAGTCCAACTGCAGCAACTAAAGTTAGATGTCCGTGCAAAGTGGACTTCATTGTTAGCATCTTGCAGTGTTGGCAAATTGCAGTATTATCATCTCGAATGTTGGCAAATTGTAATGTTAGCAAAACGTAATGTTAGCAAAAGGTTGTGTTGGCAAATCGGATTGTTAGCAAATTTTACATGTTAGCAAAACGTAATGTTAGCAACGGGCCGGTAACGGATTAACATACGTAATGTACCGTCGGTAAATAGAAGAGTAAAACACGCAATGTACCGCCGCAAATGGTAGAATAACACACAAACGCCGGCTTATGGCAAATTAACACGCTCCATGGCCTCGTTGATCCATTGACTTGCTTCAGCTAATACCTTAAGGTTTGCACTGTCCCCAACAAGGCATAAGACAAAAACATCAGACGAGTTTACTCAAGTGGGCTATTCTTGACGTCGTCGTAATGACGGATTCATGTTTAGAACCTAAACTAAAATTTACAGTAATTCACTTGAATTAAGACCTTGAGCAAAGTGTCTAGCCTGCAATAAAATTGGCAAACTTATAACTTTAGTGGTTCTGGTCTTCCACGTGATAAAATAATAAAAAGCCATCATATTCGAACAAACTCGTCCTATTTACATTTTGGGATGAGCAATATTTCATTCACATATATTGTTTACTTTGTCAATGCAATCCCCTAGTCTGGCCGTTATGGTAGAAAAGCTTTTAAAATTATGTTCCATATTCTGTGTTATTTCATTTTCATAAATGAAAAATTCTAAATATATCGTTTTTTTCTTTATTTTGAGCACGCCTCTATTAATACTCCGTAATGCGTCATTACATTTACCACATTAAAATAAAGAAGATGAAATGGTTACATAATGTTAACATTTGCCTTCCTCGATTTTAATATGGGTCATCATCTCATTCGATTGTCAGTTGAAACCAGGTTTTAAAAGAGTAGACATAGCAAGTGGTAAGCGAAGCCTTCTATGTTGCCTCCGTTAAAATTAAGTGCGGTATATCATGTTTGTGTTCAGTACACACCGAAAATAGCAGTTAAAATGGAGGGAAATAGGTTCGAGAAAATTAGGTACAGATTATACACAAACGACAATCTCCACGATTTTGCTATATTAATGAATGTTTCCAATTGGAAGCCGTTCTTTGAATCTGATTCCATCGATTTTAAAGTTGAATACATGAATTTTTTATTGTTAAATGCCTTTGAAACTGCGTTTCCTGAGAAAGAAAACATAATTCGCAAATGTGAAAAGTTTTGGATGAATCCAAGTTTACAAGCACTCATTTGCAAGTACAAAAAATTACGCATACACCCAAGTGAAAGTTTAGAATTCAAAAACAAAATCGCAGCCGAAATAAAGTTAGCTAAAAAGCTATATAATGAATCTATTCAAATTAAACTGAGTAGTAAACCCCAAACCATTCATTCAGTAGTAAAAAGTTTATGTTCTCTTAAACAAAATGTGGCAGTAATGGAAAAAAATTCATTGAGTGAAAACCAAAGTATGATTGTTACCCTTAACAAAATCAATGAACATTTTGCCGCTATCAATAATCGCTATGAGCCAATAAAACAACAGTATTTACCGAACTTGAATGTAAACAAATGTCTACAGGTAAACGAATTGACTGTACTAAAGTGCTTCGAAAAAGTGAATGTGCGTAAATCAAACGTACCAGGTGCTCTACCAGCTCGATTCCTCCAGTTTGCTGCAATCCATATTGTACCTTTCTATACTCACATCATAAACTTTAGTTACAAAAAAATGTGTGTGCCAAAGTAATGGAAAAAAGTTTATATCACTCCAGTTCCCAAGGACTTAAACAACATTAATATTGAGAACATCAGGCGCATAACACAAACAAACATTTATAGCAAAATTATGGAAGAGTTTATGTTTGAGAAAATATATACCCAAGTAATCGGTAAATTAAATCGGAAACCAATTTGGGGCCATAAAAAAGTCATCAACTGCCTATTACCTTGTATCTTTATATAATTTTGTACTAAAATCGCTCGACAAACCAAACACAAACGTTATATTGGTACTACTAGATTTATCGAAAGCGTTTGATCTCGTAGACCATAATGTTCTCATGCGGTGTTTAATTAATATTGGCATCAATGATTCTGATGTTATACGGATCGCAGATTTTTTGAGAAACCGACAACAGTGTACGAAACATAAAATTTGTTATCAAACTTCCTCCAAATTTCCAACTCCACTCCACAAGGAACAAAAATGGCAGTTCTTCTTTTCATCATTCTCGTTAACGATTTGCTGATAGACTTCAATTCAAAGCATGCTAATTCAACTAACTTATTAAATGCCTTCGTTGACGACATGTGTATAGCGGAAGCTGTCGAATATGACAAAACTGCACAAATGAATCATTTAGTAACTGACATTAGTTTAAGAATGACGGAAAACAAAATGTTACTCAATGCTAAGAAAAGTAACGTTCTTATTATTGATAACTCTAAAGAAAAACGATTTTCCAAAACAAGCGTCATTATAAATGGTGATGAGATACCAAAAGCTAATGCAAGCAAGTTGCTGGGAGTCCTTATCAATGCAAAGGCTGACTGGAGCGACCACATCACTGCGATTTATGCTAAAACATGTAAAAAGCTGTACATTTTACGGAAACTAAAATGCTTCGGTTTTACTAAAACCCAATTGGTTAGCATGTATTCTCTTCACATAAGGAGTGTTTTAGAATATTGCAGTGTTCTGTGGTCAAATTCCATTACGATACACCAAAGAAAATTTTTGATCAGTGTAGAAAAAAGAGCACTCGCCATTATAACTGGTGTATATGTGAGCAGCAGTAACTATTCAAACATTTGTGCAAAAGTAAACCTGTGTAGCTTAAATGAAAGGTGGTCTCAGCTTCTTACCAAATTTGGCTTACAAACTTTAAAAATGATCGATTTAGGGAATGGTTAACTATATACAAAATAGATCGACCGGCTGGATATAGCAGTAGATATTACCGCAATAAATATAGCTTTAGAGTTGTACATAGTAAATTTGAGTGCTATCGTCGTTCCACGATCCCATCTTTAATCAGAGCTTGAAGGGAAAAGTGTTAAATTGTAAAATAACATTATTCTAGTGTTTTCCTGTTTTGTGTTTACCTGTTCCTTCCACAGCGCCATTTTAGGCTGCTTGGGCTTCTTCTCATTTTATTTTATTCATATTTTTATATTTCGTTATATTCTTTTATACAAATTGGCTAATTAACTAAATTCGACTAACCTCTAAAAATTCTTGTATCATTTTCGGTTATGTTTACCTTGTAACATTGTCGTGTAAGATACATTTTGAATGCTAAAATCGAATAAATCGAATAAATAAATAAATAAAAATTGTTTCGTAACTTCAAGGAGAAATAAAAATGGAGGTTTCCGAAGAAAGCCTTACATCCATTAAAAATAATAGGTTCTGCGGCTTTAGCATTTGAAAATTTACTCCAAGAACCAAATGTTCACAAATCCAAATACGAACAAAATAAATATTTGAACTACTCCCAATACCAGTTTAGGTTGATTAGATTGTCTTGGCTTTCGTTATAATTATTCTTGATTCAAGTAGTTTACTACCTTTCAGGTTTATATACAACTTATCAGGTCATATCAGGAAATTCGAGGATCAGTCATTATTTCATCGTTTTATCTCCAGAAGAAAGTGGTATTCCCATTCGAGATAATAATAAAACAGTACAAGAAGACCCTGAGGATTTTGGTGACAAGGTAATGGCGGCCTATGTCGCCCAATATTATATTTTAGGCGTGTTCATTTATTTGACATCGTTTTGGACAGTAAAGGATTTGGTACTTCTTTTAAATAATTGGACTACTTTCTATGCTGCCAAGTATTCCTAGGCTTTCAGTCATTCCGAAAATATCTTCATTGAAAATTTCAAAACATTTTATGTCAAATTAGCAGAACGTTTAAAGTATTTACTTGTTGGCTTATCACCATGTCTACTCGGATTTTCCTATTGTATTTCTAACTGCTTGAATATTTATGGCCGTGAAACGGTTTATTGTACGGAATACGATATTTGGGTTACGAAGCTATCTGTATTTTTTCTCCTTTGGTTATGCTCCTTATTTCGTTAGAGCTTGATATGATCGGATTTGTAACCAGGCTGGTGGTTCTAGTCATGACTCAAATCAAAAATAGGTTACAGCAATCCACACAGTAATTAAATTGTAAGCATGTGTTTAATCTCTTAATTTTTGTGAGACGACAGTACAAAATAGTTGAAAAGATGTGTGGTCCAGCTCAACTTGCTTTGTCTGCTTTCTATTTTACAAGTTCTGTAACCAATTGGATTATTGTGCTTTGGCTTCTAAAGGACGACATGCTGGTCTCAATCGTGGTAATTTCTTTGGAGTTGTCTGTTATGCAAATTTTTACGTTTTGGTTATTGGTTACCACGAATGAAAAGATTTTGCAGATTGAAAAAGAAATTTTGAATAGCTTACGGTCTTCTAAGACAAAGTCTGAGATACGCACGTTTAAGTCGATTTGCGAACAAATTAACGTAATCAAATATACATGTTAAATTAAAATAGTTTTATTTAGTGAGATTTCTAAGATTTATAAATTTTTGGCCTAATGAACGCATTTCAGATTGAGATGTTTATAAATTACGTTACTATCAAGCCATCAGACTACACACTTTGTAAAGTTATTAAGTTCAAACGTGTGCTGCAATTTTCGGTAATTACTTTTTTAAAGTTTTTAAAGTTTAACTATGGTGTAATTAGTTAACAAACATGATTTTTTTTATCTTTAAAGGTTTTAAACAGCTGCACTACTTATGTCATAGCTATACTACAATTAGCTGATGTCTCGAATAGTAAAGTGCTATCAACTTGAAATTCATCAGAAAATAAATAGGTTTGGTAAAAACTTGGTTGATGTGTAATATGTATGTTTTAGCTACAAATTCGGTTTTAAATGCTGTTTTCGCCTATTAAGTTAGGTCAGATGTGTAATATTGAAAGCATCAAGTAAAAATAATAAAGTGCTGCTTTTTTATATGAATTAGTAGTCATTTCCAGAAAAGACGTCATGATTTACATAATAATTGCATAATTTTAGGTGCTGAATAATTTATAGCTAGTAGTCGAATTCATCAATGTATTGTAATTTTTGAAATTTTGGCTTGACATTTCATTTTTCATCCAAAAATACAATACAAATTCGAACAAAATAACGGACAATTTTTCCCAATAGTCCATTCATTTATAATAGAACTATCCAGCTGGCCATCAAATCCCAAACTTCTAATTTTAGTAATATGGGTCTTCCACGTGATCATTTAACAAAGAGCTAACAAATATTAACATTTATCTTGGTCATGCAATAATACTTCCAGAAAACAAAATTAAATGGTATAGAAAATACATTTCCATCTAGAACGTTGCCTAAGCTTTTAGCATTGATCATTCATACCAGCATAAATAGTAACTATGCTGGAGTGCTTTGGACTCGACTACTGTTTCGGTTCCGATACTAATATCGGAAATTTTTCCGATCAAATCCAATCCAATCCGATATACTTATCGGATCGGATTGGGGGCGAACCTAATTGGATCGGATATCGGAATAATGCATCGGAATCGGAAATTGTTTAACATCGGATCCGATATTCCAATAACTTTTAAAAACGTAAAAATCACAAAAGTAGGGCATTTTAGATAGTGCAAAATAATTTGCATACATAATTAAGTGTTGAATACGTCAAAATGTGTCAACTTTGCCATATTTTTAAAGCTTATTTGACTTTTTTTAAAGTTTGGTAACATTTCTGAGCATCCGTAATATATTTTTTACATTTAAACCGTAATTTTACTGCTCAAAAACTAATATCGGAAATTTTCCGATCCGATCCAATCAAATCCGATATTTTCCAATATATCGGAAAACTAAAAAATAACCATTGGTATCGGAAATCAGAAACACAGATTCTGATAAGAATTGGATCGGCATCGGAATTTTCCCATCGGATCGGAACGAAACACTAGACTCGACTACATTTTAAATTTATTTAACATTACCTTCTACCACGGAAGCTTTATCATTAGAGTGTTAACCGTAATATATAATGTTTATGTATAACTTTGTATAAGCCACAAAATAGCCAAATAAAATGAGGTTTCCATCTTGACAAATAAATTATTAAAATGATAAGTGGAACATGTAACGAAAGTTAATTTAGAATGCACGTCTTTTGTGTGGAAAGCCTTGTTCTTTCAACCAACGTAGATCCTTCTATTTTACTGTATTTTGATAAGCTTTAACTTTATTTTATCTTTAGAAAAACTAACCAAAGCATCGTTTAACTAACATCATTGGTATTTTACTAGGAAATTATTATTTCTTCAGAAACACAAAAAAATACTAAATCCACTTTACTAACATCTGAATTTACAGTTGACGTTATATCAATCAATTTGCCAGATTGGTAAAGGAATGGTACCTACTTTACTATTTTAAGTAAGTAGAAAGTTTCTTTTTAACAATAAGCATAATAGCAATTCTTGATGTCGTGTTAACGATGAATACATGCTAAGTACTTTAGATAAAGTGGCAACAAATCATTTGAATTAATTTTACGAGAAGAAGAGAAACATTTGTAAATAGAAATATTGATCAAAAAACCCTCACATTTCACATAATAAATTCGTCATGTGTACATTTTTTATTTTTTGATGGATAAAATTTCATTCAAATCTGCTGTTTACTTTGCGGACACACGATTCTGGCTTGATTATTATGGTATGAAAGCCTTACTATTAGGAATATATATTATGACATCTTTGCATTGTCAATTGCTTTTATTCTTATAAATATTTTCTTATTTATTATGGGCAAGCCTATAGTTATCAGCCTTAATTGCGTCATTACATTACAATATTAAGAAAGCGAAATGCCTACACGATTTTTTAAAAACTTTTTTGATTTTAATCTGGTCATTTCAATGTCAGTTAGAATAAGGTATTTAAACCATACACATACATAGGTGTGCAGGTTACAAAAAAATGACCTTTCCCGAAGAAATTTCGTCCAATTTAGGACTCATATTTTTAAAAACTTTACGTCCACTAAGAACTATTGGTTGTGTGCCTCTAGCATTCGAAAACCTATTTCAAGTACCACAAATTAAAAAACCCCAAAATGTCTACATTTTTAAGTTTACATGGTTTTCGTGGCACTCATTATATTCGTTTTTGGTTCAACTTATCTATTGCCTTTCTTGTTTTTATATAATCTACCAAATTATGTCAGAAAATTCAATAGTTAGTCACCATCTAATATTTTCTCCCGAAGAAGAATCTGATATTCCTACAGTCAATAATGACACATATAAAGAACAATCCGTAAATTTTGCCGACAAGGTAATGGCCTTTTACGTTGTCCAATTTAACATATTAGGTGGGTTAATATATTTGACTTCGTTTTGGACCGTAGCAGATTTAGCCACTCTTTTAAATAAATGGACTACTCTATATGCTACCAAACTTTACGCAGCATTTAAATATTCAGACTTTAGCCCTGCCCAAAATTTTACCCTGTTATTTTGCAAATTAACAGAACGTCTAAAATATTTATTTATTGTTTTAATACCTTGTCTACTTGGATGTAGCTGTTTGATTTCTAATTGTTTAAATATTTATGGCCGTCCACTAACCTATTGTACAAAACAGGATTTATGGGTTTCACGATTATCAGTACTTTTCGCTCCATTGAATATACTACTTATAACTTTGGAGCTTGTTATGATTGGAGTTGCAACTCGAATAGTGATTCTAGCCATGACTCAAATCTGTAATGGGTTGAAGCAATCCCCAGAGCTATTAAAGATGAACCATGTGTTTCATCTCATAATTTTTGTGAGACGACAATACAAACTAGCTCAAAAGATTTGCGGACCGATTCAACTTGTTTTATCGGCTTTCTACTTTACAAGTTCTGTAACGAATTGGATTATAGTACTTTGGTTGCTAAAGGACGATATGCCGGGTCCAATAGTAGTGATTTCTTTGGGACTCTTTGTTTTACAAAATGTTACGTTTTGGCTACTTGTTACCATGAATGAAAAGATTTTAAAGATTGAAAATGAAATTCTGAATTTTTTACGGTCATCTACAAAAAGGTCTGGAATTCGCACGTTCAAGTCAATTTGTGAGCAAATTAACGTAAGTAGTTATAATGATTGCATTAAAATACTTTTATTTAGTGAAGTAAGTAAGCTTAATATTTTTTGGCCTCATGTATTCCAGATGGAGATGTTTATAAACTACGTCACTATCAAGCCATCTGACTACATAATTTGTAAATTAATTGATTTTAAGCTAGTACTCCAATTTACGGTAAGGGTTGACCTTTTAGTTTACAAATAAAGTTAATGAAATTGGTTATTTAATTAATTGGTTTATTATTTTTCTTTATATTGAATTTTAAGATTTTAAACAGCTGCACAACTTATGTCATTGCTATACTGCAATTAGCTGATGTCTCCAATAGTGATGTGTGATCAACTTTTACTTCGTCAAAAGATGATCTGCTTTTGCAAAAAAAATTACTGCTATTTGACCATTTTCATAATTTATAATACGTTTCAGAATATTTCTATTTGGCTTTAAATTTTAGTATACAAATTTGAGACAAGAAGAATGCTTACCTGTTCTTTGTAAATATACAAATTAACGTTAAAATAAACTTCACCGATTTACCAATAAAAGCTCAGAGAATTACTAAAGACATCACTGTAATTTTTATTTGCTCCAGGTACTCGGTTAAAGATTAAAACGGAAAATTGTAATTTAAGCTGTTTTAAAAGTAACAAGAAGCCACTACTGCACTTTCCACATTTTTACTAAAGGGGGGCGCCATTTGATGACTTTGTAGTTATTTTGTCCATCGAAAACGCACCCGGACATGTTCCGAGCATTAAAAGTAATCCTAGCAAATTTGGATATGACTACTTAATTATATTTTTCTGCTCTTTAGTTTTTTGACATATAAATACTATAAAAGTGATGAACTTAAGTTTGGTTTTCGCATATTCAATTAAAATACCACTTTGAATCTGCAAACCAATACTAATGACTAATACTACAATTATTTAAAAAGTCTTTAATTAAAAACTACTGAGCTCAAAAAGGGAATAATATGTTTAACTAAATAAAAAAGAGTTTAACTAGATAAAAGTTGTCTAGACTATTAGACTTTTGAGAAAATCCACGATTGACGTTATCGTATCTTTTAAGAAAAATAATATAGCTTAACAATAACCCTGTGTTCCTAAATTTACCATCAACACGAACGAAGATCTTTTTTTTTTTTAAACTGGGGTTTTCACCAATCTGCTAATATTTTTTTAGGTTAGTACACAAAAGACAAAAAAGCACTTTTAGAACTTAAAATAAATTGACAGTAATTCAGTTGACGTAACTCATTGAGCAAAGTATCTAGCCTGTCATCAAAATTGCAAACAGCGAACTATAGTAAATTGAATCTTCCGCGTGATAGAAAAAATTAAAAGCCATTCTATTTTGGACAAACTTGCCCTATTTACATTTTGGGATGGACACAATTTTATTCGTACATACTGTTTAGTATGTTAATGCAATATCCTTGTTTGGCCATTATGGCATTAAAGCTTTAAAAAGTGATGTTCTATATTCTTTTATTTTATTGTGATTGTTTTACTTTCACAAATGAAAATCTCGAAATAATTTATGAGCACGCCTCTATTTATACTACCGTAATGCGTCATTACATTTATAATATTAAAGCAAATTGAAATGGTTGCATAACATTAACATTTATCTCCCTATATTTTAATCTGGGTCATCATCACATTCCATTGTCAGTTGGAACAAGGTTTTAAAAGAGTAGACATAGTTTCGAGTCTTAAACAAAAAAATAAAAAATGAGGGTTTCTGATGAAACGTCGTCAATTTTAGGCCAAATATTCTTAAAAACCTTACATCCATTAAGAACTATAGGTTGTGCGCCTGTAGCATTTGAACATTTATCCCAAGAACCAAATATTCGCAAATCCAAATACGAAAAAAATAAATATTTACACTATTCCCAATACAAGTTTAGGTTTACTTGGTTTTCGTGGCTTTCGTTATATTCATTTTTGACCCAAGTAATTTACTACCTTTCAGGTTTATATACAACTTATCAGGTTATATCAGGAAATTCTAGAGTTAGTCATTATTTAATCGCTTATTCTTCAGAAGAAAGTGGTGTCCCCATTCAAGATATTAATAAAACAGTAAAAGAAGACCCTGAGGATTTTGGTGACAAGGTAATGGCGGCATATGTCGCCCAATACTATATTTTAGGCGTGTTCATTTATTTGACATCGTTTTGGACTGCAATGGATTTGGCCACCCTTTTGAATAATTGGACTACTTTATATGCCACCAAGTTTTCCAAGGCTTTCGTTCATTCCGAAATTATTCTCACCCAAAACTTTAAAGAATTTTACGACAAACTATCTCAACGTTTAAAATATTTACTCATTGGCTTAACACCATGTCTAATCGGATTTTCCTATGTGATTTCCAACTGCTTGAATATATATGGACGTAAAATGGTCTATTGTACGGAATACGATATTTGGGTTACGAGGCTCTCTGTGTTTTTTGCTCCATTGGTTATGCTCCTGATTACTGTAGAACTTGTTATGATCGGAGTTGTAACTCGGATTGTGGTTCTAGCCATGACACAAATCAATAATAGGTTAAAGCAATGCACAGAGATATTAAATTGGAAGGATGTGTTTAATCTCATAATTTTTGTGAGACGACAGTACAAACTAGTTGAAAAGATTTGTGGTCCGGCTCAACTTGCTTTATCGGCATTTTACTTTACAAGTTCTGTGACCAATTGGATTATTGTGCTTTGGCTGCTAAAGGACGATATGCTTGTTTCAATGGTGGTAATTTCTTTGGGGTTGTCCGTCATGCAAATTTTTACCTTTTGGTTACTTGTTACCACGAATGAAAGGATTTTACAGATTGAAAAAGAAATTCTGAACAGTTTACGGTCATCTAAGACAAAGCCTGGGACACGTACGTTCAAGTCGATTTGCGAACAAATTAACGTAAACAAATATACTTATTAAATTAAAATATGTTTAATTAGTGGCCTTAATAACCATGATGGTTTTGTGGATTAATGTATTCCAGATGGAGATGTTTATAAACTACGTCACTATCAAGCCATCGGAATACACACTTTGTAAAGTTATTAAGTTCAAACGTGTTCTACAATTTACGGTAAGTACTTTTAACTAGTTTTAAAGTTTAACTATAAAGTTTGAACAGACATAATTGTTTATCTTTTAAGGTTTTGAACAGCTGCACTACTTATGTCATAGCTATACTACAGTTGGCTGATGTCTCGAATAGTGAAGTGCTATCAACTCTAAGTTCATCAGAAGATAAATAGATTTGGTAAAACATGGTTTATGTGTAATATTTATATTTTATAGCTACAAAGTTCATTTTTAAATGCTGTTTTGAGCAATTTGGTTAGGTCAAATGTGTTACATTTCAAGTATCAAGTAAAATTAATAAAGTACTACTTATGAATTTTTAAGGAAACGTTATTTCTCTACTCATATTTTTTAAGTGAATTAGTAGTCGTTTCTATAAAACACGTTTATGATTTACATCCTATTGCATAATTTAGGCTGGATTAATTTCTAGCTATTAGTCCCATTCATCAAAGTACTGTAATTGTTGGGCATGGCTTGACATTTAATTTTTTCATACAGAAATGTAATACAAATTCGGGAACAAAAAAATCCAACAATTTTCCCAATAGTCGCGTTTCTCTCAAACTATCAAACATATATAATTGTAATTTTAGTAATATGGGCTTTACACGTGATCAATCAACAAAGAGCTATCAAATTTGTGTAAAAAATAAACTCGCCGTGTTTACATTTTAGGATGGACTAATACTTCTTAAATTCATGCAAACTGTTTACTTTGTAGATACAAGATCCTAGCTTAAGTGTTATTATATGAATGCATCATTGACGAGAATCTACAGTTATGAAATATTGCAGTCGGAGTGTTTTTATTTATAAATGGATAAGTCTTAAGATTTGTATTATTACGGAGACTCCTTTATGTATCAACTGGATTGCGTCATTGTATAACAGTAACATTAAGAAAAAGAAATGCCGGCATTATTTTGATTTTTATCTCGATTTTTATGTGGGTTATCGTGTCATTTTCAATGTCAGTTGGAATACTGTTCTTCTTCTGTTCACACAGGTTTTTAAGTTTAAAATAATCCAAAATAAAATATGAGTATCTCTGAAGAAATGTCAATTTTAGGACAAATTTTCTTAAGAGCTCTACACCCAATAAGATCTATAGGTTGTGTACCTCTAGCATTTGAAAACGTATTTCAACAACCACAAATTAAGAAACCCAAAAACAAAAAGTGGAAATATTTCAATTATTCTCTATACAACTTTAAGTTTACATGGTTGTCGTGGCACTCGCTATATTCGTTTTTCGTTCAAATTATCTATTGCATCTCAGCTTCATATATCATTTATCAAATTTTATCCGGAAACTCGAAAGTCAGTCATTATCTAATCGTTTCTCCCGAAAAAGAGTCTGAAATATCCATTGGAAATAATACAACCCACAAAGAACATTCGGAAAATTTTGCTGACAAAGTTATGGCGTTTTACGTTGTTCAATATTATATACTTGGTGGGTTGATATATTTGACCTCATTTTGGACCGTAACAGACTTAGCCACTTTATTAAATAAATGGTCAACTTTATACGCTCCCAAATTTTACCTCGCTTTTCGTTATTCTCAAGTTAGCCTCTCTCAAATATTCATACAATTGTATGAAAAATTTACACATCGTTTAAAATATTTATTTGTGATCTTAGTCCCATCTCTAGTTGGGTTTAGTTATATAATTTCGAATTGTTTAAATATTTATGGCCCTAAAATAGCCTATTGTACGGAAGAAGATGTATGGATAACAAGATTGTGTGTATTTCTAGCTCCCTTGGTCATCCTTCTAATTACTTTACAACTTGTATTGATTGCAGTTATAACCCAAATAGTGGTTCATGCCATACTTCAAATTAAACATATGTTATGCAAGTCCACACACTCATTGCAGTGGAAACATGTGTTTAATTTAATTATTTTTGTGAGACGGCAATACAAACTGGTTGAAAGGATTTGCGGTCCGGTTCAACTTGCTCTAACAGCTTTTTATTTTACAAGTTCTGTGAACAACTGGATTATAGTACTTTGGTTGCTAAAGGGTGATATGCCTATTGCAATGGTGGTTATTTGTTTGGGTCTATCCATTATGCAAATTTTTACATTTTGGTTGCTCGTTACCATGAACGAAAAGATTTTACAGGTTGAAAAGGATATCTTGAATATTTTACGGTCATCTACGAGAAAAACTAAACTGCGCACGTTCAAGTCGATTTGTGAACAAATTAATGTAAGCAAATATGTTTGTGATATTTTTTTGTGAGATTAGTAAGTTTTATAGAATTTTCAAATGTTGTTTTTTAGATGGAGATGTTTATTAATTATGTAACCACCAAACCATCGGTCTACACACTTTGTAGAGTAATCGAGTTTCAACGAGTGGTTCAATTTACGGTAATAATTTTATTGTAGTATTATTTTAGGATAATAAAATTAGTTATTAATTAGTTATTTTTTTATTTTTAGGTTTTAAACAGCTGCACTACTTATGTAATAGCTATACTTCAATTGGCTGATGTCTCTAATAGTGACTGATTGGCTATCAACTTTTACTTTGTCAAAAGATTTATTGATTTTGTAAAATAAATTAATATACTTAAATAATTTGAGAATGTTTTAATCAATTGCTTTGTCACATTGGAAACCTCCTTTGAAATGGATATGTTATACCTTATCCTGAATATCGAACATTACCATTGTACAATATATCATATAACATGTTGTATTTTTGAACAAATAAGCTTTCGTGACGTAGCTCAATGATTTAAAGCCCATAAATGAAGTTGTTGTGTTCATTAGACAAGGTTACTTAAATAGGCAAATTTAACACTATAACAAATTCTCGACGTCATCGTAATGACTTTGTCGCATGTTTTGTACTTAAAACAAATTGACTACTATTGCCCTGACTTAATTTTACGATAAAACACATTATTATATAAAACGATATTATATCTAATTTGATGTCAAAGTCAGTTTTAGTAAAATGATTCTACCACGTGATAAAATAATAAAAAGCTCTCATTTTTGAACAAACACGCCATATTTGCATTTCGGGACTGACTAAAATCATTTATTTGTATTGTTTACTTTGTTAATGCAATATCCTAGTTTGGCCGTTATGGTATAAAAGCTTTAATAATGATGTTCCATATTATGTTATATTTCATTGTCAATGTTTTATTTTTATCAATGGAAAATTCGATTTATTTTTCTTGATGATAAACACACCTCTATTTAAACTACGGTATTATGCTATTACATTACAAGATTAAGATAAAGAAAATGAAATGGTTATAAAATATGGATATTTATGTTCCTTCACTTTAATATGGACCATCAAGTCATTTGTAGGTCAGTTGGAAAACGCTTTTTAAACATCACACTAAGCTTGTAAAGTGAGGCAAAATAAATTAAAATGGGGATTTCCGCAGAAACGTCATCAGTTTTAGGAGAAATATTCTTAAAGACTTTACGTCCATTAAGAGCTATAGGTTCTGTGCCTTTAGAATTTGAAACTGTAATCCAACAACCAAATATTCACAAATCCGAACACGAAAAAAGGAAATATTCGAACTATTCCGAATACAGTTTTAGGTTTACTTTGTTTTCGTGGCACTCGGTATATTCATTTCTAATCCAATTAATATTCTACATTTCAGGTTTATACACAATTTATCAAATTCTTTCGGGAAATTCTAAAGTTAGTCATTATTTAATAGTTTTATCTCAAGAAGAAATTTCTATATCCAATTTACATAATAATATCACTGTAAAAGATTCCGAAGGTTTTGGTGGCAAGGTTATGGCGGCATATGTCGCCCAATATTATATTTTAGGCGGGTTAATTTATTTGACATCGTTTTGGACTGCGACCGATTTGACAAAACTTTTAAATAATTGGACTTCATTATATAGTACCAAATTTTGCTCAGCTTTTAGTAATTCCGAGGTAATTCTTGCCCAAAATTTCAAAACGTTTGATGCCAAGTTAACAGAACGTCTCAAATATTTATGTATAGTTTACACACCAACTTTACTTGGATTTTCTTATTTGATTTCCAACTGTTTAAATATTTATGGGCGTGAAAAGGCTTATTGTTCAGAAAATGATATTTGGTCAACAAGACTCTCAGTATTTTCTGCTCCGTTGATAATGCTACTTCTTAGTTTACAGCTAATTATGATCGGAGTTGTAACTCGGATAGTGGTTGTAGCTATGACTCAAATTAAAAATAGGTTAAAGCAATTAAACGGATTAAATTG
>JAQFZH010001240.1:0-22955 GCA_034695485.1 Entomobrya nivalis
AGCCTTGATGTCTGCCGCATCATTCTGAGAGAAAGCCGCGTCATGTTGTGGGGGCATCATAGGACATGATCCCTCAGGTACTCGTGGTTCTAATGGGTGGAGATAGTGTATTGTTTAGTGGGTTTGTATTTGGTGTGGCTGCATATGTAAACCAGGTGTCCATGGAGTCACTGTCAACTTTCAAAAGAAAATGGAAAGTTGAAAGAGATCCTTGGATGAAAAAGTTTTTTGGGAGTTGTCGCCCTTTAAAGATTGGGTTTGGTGTGGTTTCTTACGTGGATAATTTGACGCCCTTGTCGTTTGCAAATTTTAATATAATTCAAACTGTTAATTTGATGATTTTGAAGTAAAACCGAGTATAAATAAGTTTGGTGTTTTTTTACTTTTGGTATAGTAACATAGTTAATTTGTTTTTTTCTCCAATGAAGTATTGTTATCAACATGTTTTCATAATATTTCTGACGAAACTGCTTTATTTAGATTGGTAATAAATTATGACTTTGGATTTAATACTGGAACGAGAATCTCGAGTTCTTAAATATTATAAAATAATATTTTCCAGAATATATTACAAATAACATTTGAACTATTGTACAGTTTTTTTTTCAAATTTTATTTGAAGACACATACTTTATAAAACATGTATTTACATTGGAAATATTTGGCAGCAGCGTAAGTAATTTCAAATTAAATGCAAAAAACAATATTTAACATTTCACTGAATATAAATATCTCGAAATCGCTGATAAATTTGATACCGTATAAATAAGTTCCAGCATTTATTGCATGTATGGATATGCCTGTAAAAATTTGGACTGTTTCTGGAACATGTTTTAAACCACTTCCTAACAGTTATATTAAACGTGTTATCTTTTGTATTCAAATGAACTAGCTTTAAAGGCAAAACAAACGTATTAATCAAATGACGATTTAACAATTTTAAGCTGCGCTGAAGTAAAACTATAACAATTTGTGGCAGCATAAGACTAGAGACGATTAAAAAAAGAACAAAATTCCCAAGTATAACATATACACTTCTTAGCTAATACCTTCAATACCTTCTATTAGACAATATTTTCTGTAAATTTAATTTAAGGCAAGTAAGTCCATATTTATAGTCACATTTTTGTATATTACAGAGCTAAATGTCACAATGATTGACAGTTTTCTAAATTTGAGAGTGATGCCTATATAATAGCTATAATAAATACAACTACGTTTCACAGCATAAAAAAAGTTTTATAAGTATAAAGCTTTCAAATCTGATTCCATGTTGTATCACTTATGGAACAAAACAAAAGTAAATATATGTCTTCTTCAATCGTGCCAACCCATTAATTTACAACTATCGGAACAAGCCTTCTGTTTTGAAAGATTTGAAAATTTAATTAAATCGGCAGTAATTATATTTAATAATATATCTATAAAAACATATCAAGCGCTTTAAAATTATTCGTTTGAAAAACACTTCAGGTATTTTCTGTTTTCCAATTTAAAAATATTACTACAATTTTTACTATGAGGTAAACTTAACTTACGGACATGTACTTGGATTATGCTATTTCATCTCGTCAAACCATCTGTTTTTATTTAACGTTTTTTGTTTATATTTAGATTAAAATTTTACATTACTTTTACGCCAGGCGATTTTTTAAGCAATAAGTTCAAAAAAATACATTTGACCTCATCACATTTTTTTTAAATAAAAGAAATTGATGTTGTCAAAGATTTCTTAGTTCTCAAAATATTGTAACCAATCTAGAGCACCTCAAGTAAAAAAATCTTTCCACATTTGGGTGAAACTATTGAAAAATAATCACATTCAAAAATTAAAATATAACACTGTTTCTATTCCTGTCTACTTTTTACCACTAGGAAAAACGTTCGCCGGGTAATAAACCTAATTAGGGATGGTACTCTTTTCCGATCAATTTCATGAAATGATCCAACTTTTAAAGCTATACGAGGACAGCTTTTCGTAAATTTTTTAAACCATTTACAGTTATCAGTTGTTCCAATCAGTAGCTTTGTACGAACAAGTATTTTCGACGATAATGGCAAAGGTTGACTTCCAACACCAAAAACAAAACAAATCACACCAAAAACAAAACAAATCACACCAAAAACAAAACAAATCACACCAAAAACAAAACACGATACCAGCAACAAAACCACTTTAATAATTCCACTAGACGCGGAACGATAAAGTATAATAGTGTACAAAAGTACAATACAAAAAGTTGATTCAAGAAATTGATTTACAGGCCAAAAATATGTATCAAAACATTTATTCATTAAAATTGTAAACAGTTGAACTTGGCGATAGTACATAACTGATAACCACAGCTCAGAATCCTGTTTATGATCCCGTTTAGTTTCAAAAAACTTTAGTCTCATTTTTAAAATATCGCATAACTCTTTCAGGCTAAGAAAACCTATTGGTATAGATACCCAAACGATAGAACATGATTGCATTAAATGCGGAATCCTTAAAATGGAAATTAGGAGTAACCAGTCTCGATTTTGGTTTTCATAAATACGTATCATAGCTATGTCAGCAAAAGGAATTAGGATAGAGAACATTTCCCTCTTCATTTTGAATAAGAATACGAATAAATTGGAGAATAACAATAAGACGATTTATACAATCAAATATAAATAGTGTAGTGTGCTTTTTAGATTTTGCTTTAGAAAGAACATATATCCCGTTCTTAAATCTGATAGGGAATTTGGTATGGGTGGCCCAATGGCAAATGTTGGTAAATAGAGATATAAGTAAAAGCAGCTTTCTGGCTGGCATTTTTGGGTAGTCTGATTTTATAGAAACTTTACACAAGATAAACTGAGGAGTGAAAAAAATTGTAATTTTTTGTTTTAACAATTATTCGTAATTAGCTAAATTAAAACCTGGAATTTAGAGACACGTTTGAATAATAAAAGTTAAATGTTTGAAGGTTTGTGCTCAAATTTTATATTCCCAATTAAAAAATATTGTTGAGATATTATTGGAATAACAAAGCTTTTTGTGTATTCCAACTTTTGATGATTTCATTTGTCTGCTCAATATTCGTTGTCTTTAATGTTTTTATACTGACTATATTTGGATGACTGGCGTAACCAGCTTTCATGAAGGATCGATTCAATTTTAATTGCAATGCTATCTATATAATTTAAGCTTCTGGTTTTATATATAACTTTAATAATTATGGAAAGTTGAACTATTCGAATACAAAGACCATAATCAGTTACTTGGGAAAGTTTCCGAAAGCCTATACAAATATTTTTCCACGCCAAATTGTTAGGAAAACATGGGCAGCTTGCTTTATAAAATATATCGTAAATCCTGCTTTCATAATTTTAGCAAAAGTTTATTTGTTAAGTTTTTACACAACCAATTATGTAGCTTACGTAGATGAATTGATCTAAATAATTATTCGTTTGATAATATTATTAAACGGGCTTACAAGAAGTAGCCCAGATATGCTTACCTTTTCCAAAACAAATCATGTCGATTTTTTTTTAAAGACAAGAAAACAAGTCTGTTCGAGTTTAGTTTAACGTTTCTTACTTCAAATAACTGTACACGTCAACCAAACTATGTTTTAGCCAGACTCAGTGGTTTGGAAAAATAAAAATAGTTCAAAACTGGTTTACTACAAGTTAAGCCTTATGTGAATAATCTAGTTACAAGAAAAAGGATTACCCTTAAAAATGAGGAAAACTAAACCGAATGTTTCTAACATTGCATTATTAACCATTTTCTGCCGGAAAAACCAGTACTTTATTTTCTTCCACACATCAAATCATGTTCATGTCAAAACATAACGTTTACGAAACAAGTTTGTGGACAAGGTATAATGGTAAATTTTTTCGTCTTAGGGTTTAACTGTCCCACTTAAAAAATTTGTTATGTTATATGTATTGACGTCAGATTTTCTAAATTGTTTCAAGTTAAGTAAAATAAATCGTTACATTTGCTCTGAAGTACACATCATGTTTATATCAGGACATAAGTCGAAAACATAAAAACAAATTTAGGGCGTTCTAAAACATAACTTTGTAGCGCAACTCAGAAAGTTGTGGAAATTCTTTTAAAACCCCTTTGATGTATTTAGCCCAAGGTTTGCGAAATGCTGAGCTAAGTTGAAATAACACGTATTAAGTTGGTTTGCCTTTCCTTTACTGCAATCAATGATATTTCTGTAATAGAAATGTGCGTTAAATGCGAACCATTACTAGTTATAATTTAGCTGTAAATATGTAGTCAACCTATGGATAGTGTATTAGGTCTGCTGTTGGCTTTGTTCGGGTATCTTACGATATCCAAAAATATATAACTAAAAATTGCTTCAAATGCGATTGAATATTTTTGATTTTTGTCTCTTTGAACTGATTTTCAAATAAAATACTCCAGTCAAGTCGCCAAAGTTAATATACAATTTTAAGAAGTATATTGAAAATTAAAATATCTGTAAGTTGTTTTTTTCGTTAACAGTATGTATTGCGTTCTGAAATCGGATTGCTATTGGAAATGTAAAAAAATGATAAAAAGAGTGTTTGTTATGCTATTTTCAATTAAGAAGTCTGCATAATTTGGTGATTTTATTTGTATTTTTGCAAAGAATATATTGTTTAAAATGTGTATGCTATTGCGTAACAAAAATATGCAGTTACTTTAAACAACGTCATATATCTACTTTTACGTCATGATCCACTTACCTGACCATTTTCCCCATTTATCTCATTCAACTATTCACTTCATCTTCAAAACAAGATAACCTTGAACAGTGAATGAACTTGTATTCTTTGTGCATTAAGTTTATAATATGCAGTGTATCTTTTTAATATTTTATTGTTCATACTGACTGACTAACTAACTTATAATATAAAATTTACAATGATGTATACTTTAAGTTCTCTATATATAATGGTACGACTCCAATATACGACTGAAATAAATCCAGTCATATTTCAATTCACAGGAAACAAATCTTGCGTGGACACAACGTGACAAGTTTATTTTTTGGTTCACACATTAACAAAGTTAACAAATAGGGTAAAATATGTAAAACTAAAGAAATGTTCATACGTATTATTACTCATCTCTACTTTTCAAAACAAGAAAAAATGTACGCTGAAGAATAAATCGTACAAATAGCGGTCCTCTTTGTCGATCCATTTTGTGCAGAGATCCAACAGTTAAATATAATGGTGGACAACTTTTTAAAAATCTTGCAAACCATTTCCCATCCTCTCGTCTTTTCGCAACTTGGAATTGACGAATAACTCGATTGGATATTAGCAAAGATTTGCTTCCAACGTCTAACAAGAAACATACACAACCACATACCACAACTATTATAAACATTAGAGTTATCCGTAGCAAAACACTCAACATTTGGCGGTATACAATCAAAGTGAAACTAAGTCCGATACAAATCAAAGCTCCACTAAACTGAATCACTGGCCAAAAGAAATATGTAAAACATTCATTAACCAATATGGCAAACATCTGAACTCGCCGATAGTACATTCCAATCAACCAACTACTTATGACAAGTTTGTCGTCATCTTTTTGGAGGAATTTCAATAAGTCTTTCAAATTATCACAAAGTTCCTTTACGGTAACTAAACTAATCGGTGTTGATACGAGTACTATTAAACAAGCAGTTACTAGATATGGGATTCGAAGCAATATCATCACCACAAACCAGATATTGTAGCAAAACGAGTGGCTTTGAATCCAAAATGTGATAAAGATATCCATTAAAGGACACAGTGAAAGGAATGTAATAACCATTGATAAATTTCCAATTAAAATAACAAAAAATAGCAAAATGTCACCTTGACGAGATCTATTTGAACTCTTCGTTAAAAACCCTTTCGGATTTTGAATCATGGAATTTAACAAGCAACAAAATTCGTGTGCAGAAATCCAATAACCAAATGTGTAGGATAACTAAGCAATAGTCAAAATAAATGTAAATGCATGGAACACAATACAGAAAAGGTTTTGCATTGAGTTACCTCTAGAGTGGAAATCTATGAATAGCTGAACGAGAATAAAGATCATATTTAAAATATTGCTAAAGATTAAATATGCCTTTTTTCTAGATTTAGTTTTAGAAACAACGAAAATTCTCTCTTGTGCTAGATAACATAACGGAAATAACGAAAACGTTGCAAGGTGGCAAAGTTTTCCCAAGGTCGAGATAGTTTGGATATTTTTGGGTGATGGCATTTTTAAGCTGTGTAGTACTTGGTTTCTTCAATTAAACTAAAATGTATCTACGAATTTAAATATTTTGTCATCGTTTTGAATTCAAAAGGAATATTTGGTAAATATATTTTTAGAAGTTTTCTGGAATAATTGTTTGTTTTGAAAGGATTGCGTATTGGAACTTACTTAAAAGAGGCAAGCGCTTTCATTGATTTCAGAAAAAATATATTTCGGGTAATGTTTTAAAATAAATACAGTTTACACTTGAAAACATTTGAAAGCTTTGGAAAATTTACAATTCATGACAAAATTTTACCTTGTTTTCAACATACTTGTAAGATTTATTTATGTCAAAATGTTATAGGAGCAAAGAAAACAGTATCCAAATAGGGAAAATTTAATGACATGGCCAACTCCATACTTTTGGTTGACATTTAGATAAAGCATTATAGAATGACAAACTCATAAAATAAATACAAAGAAAGTTTAGAACGTACATAATTGTTTATTATTTGTCCATACTTAAATTCTTTTGACAACACAATAATTATAATAAAGACAACCTGTGCTTTTGCTTGTTTAAAATATATTTTTGAAAATATTCCGTGTTTGCTAAACAAATCAAATTTGACTTACGTAGTTGTTGTGTTTTTTTGGTAACATTGAATAGTATTTATCCCACAAATTTACAAAGCAAAGGAAAACAATATTTAAGAGCTTATAAAAGCTAATACTTAACAATGTTTAACTCGCAATTATTTATTGGCAGTATTAGCAACGTTTAGACTATAGTGCTACTTTTTGCATATCTAATATGCTTTCATGTATTTAAATATGTTAATAAAATATTCAAATTATTATCCATTTTTTCATAAGACCATTATTAAGTAAGTTAACTCTTTTGAGTTGTTTACTTTCGTAATAAGTCCTGCGATAGAGAGTAGCATATATGGGTTATAATATAAATTTTAATATCACGTTTGAGCATAATACACAATAATATATAGATTAATATGCGTAACCATTTCAAATCATGTAAAAATATTGAATTAAAACCATTTGTTATGAATTTGTATGAGAGTATGTTCAAATTGTACCAAATGTATGAATGTTTTCTTTTAATTAGCAAATTTTCTAAGATTGCTGGTATACCATAAAATAGTACAAATACCTTGTTTTATTTTCGTACGATGGAAGAGTGTCTTAAAATAGAAACCTTCCCTGGAATTATCGATTGTTCGCATAACCCTAATTTGATTTATTTTTCGTACTATTCACATGTATTTTTTTGGAAAACAACATGTTTATTTTTGAAATCTTTTATTTTGTCAAACATGCATAACGCGAGCAACTAAAAAAACATTTCGCATTTCTAAGTTATTTTTACTCTACAAGAGCTTGCTTGCTTACTTTATTTTTTAACGCAATTTAAATATAGATCAAATGTACCTGAACTCTTTCACGTGCCAACCTGAAATAAAAAAATGCAAAACGGATACAAAGCGAAGAATGATTTAATTTGTTTGCCACGTTGTTCTCAAAAATATACGTCAAAATGCACATTACTTCTTTATTTTCATTATGTCATGTACTTTCTCATGCACACAACTGACCTGGCTATTCAATTTTTTAAGATTTTACATTACCCCAAAGTTACGTATTACCTTCAAAATATTGTGTATACTAAAAAGTTACATGAAACGTGAATTCTAGTACATATTAATTTTTACATTCAATTTTATAAAATGAGCAGTCCGAAGAAAATAACGAAGAAACCGTCACCACCAAAACCCCCTTTCCCCATTTTTCAAATATTAGCTTTAGAAGTCCATTCTTTAGCCTTTTGGTACATTCCAAAATTTCCGCTCAAATTTCACCAGAACTTCACTGAACTCAAAATTAGTAAACCACCTTTGCAATGGGTTTTTGTTTCAATATCCTTCATCCATGTGTTTATTCATGGACTCATTTCTGGCATTCTAGCCTTATATTACGGTGTACTTCGACAATCGGAAAACGATTTTGGATGGGAAAGGCTTATCATGTTGACACTTGTATTTCTTTTCTTTACCGGGGCTACTCTATTAGGATATTCCATTCTGAAAATTAGACATAGACTAATAAGTTCGTTTAACGAACTTTTGAAAATGAAACGAGCTTTAAAACTTTCCGGTAAGTTTAACCTAATCTTTTTAAAATAAGTTGACAGAGATCCAGACGGATATGGAAATGCAATGCTTATTGCAACAGTACTTAGTGGAGGATTTCCCTTTGCTTTTACTCTAGCTGCCTTGTACATGACCTATGATACCGCAGAATATATTTTAAGAATGGTGTTGAATGACCCAATGTACTGGAACACGGAAACCGTATACTGTACATTAGGTATACGAGCAATAGTCTTATTTATGGCAGCTCTGGAAATCAGTCGAAGTGGAAGTTTTTTTCTCTGCTGCCTATTTATTTTAGGGGATCATTGGACTAAAATTGTTGAACGCATGAAAAGCATTCGGTTTCCCATATTTGTATATCTGTACACTATATTACGAATAATGCACGGAAGAATTCGAAATTGGTTTCACTGGTTATTATACTCGTTAGTAACCACATTTTTCTGGGGCACTGTGATTTCGTGTTATTTTATAATTGTGTGCTATGAAAGGGTGACATTTGTTATATATTTGGGGGCGATTATTTGTGTGTTTGCATGTGTTCTTGTGCAAGTTACTTTAGCACCTGATGCTGTCGATGCAGTTGTGTTGACGAGAAATGTTGTAGAAATTCAGAGAACTGGGGTAAAGACAATATTAGCTCAGAAGAAAAGTAGGGTGAATAGGAGAAATTTAAAAATTGCAAACTCAATCCAGCCCATTACAATATTATGCGGATCTTTTAAAGTAATTGATAGAGCATATTTGAGGGAGCACTTTGATTTGTTAACGGCACGAGTTTTTGATGCAATAATGGTTTCTTAAAATAAATATTAGCAAGTAGATAACAGTTAGAGAGCATTTTTAGTCATTGTGAAGACACGAAATTTAATTCAGTTTTGAATTTCTTAAAAAATATTAGCTCTTAGCACATTTTAGTTTGGTACTTTATTAAAGACACTTGTTGAAATATAAAGCCAACAATAATTTCAGCAGACCAAACAAAGCCATCAGAAAACTTCAAAAAACTTTGTATACTGTAGAGTATTGCATATTGATAGAGAGTGGCTACAAATTAAGAGTTTAACGAGAGTTTACACAATAAAGTAATTGTCAATCTATAAATAAATTGAAATATAAATAACTCAAAAAAATCGATCGATTTCTCACTTGGTCACTCGATTTGGTCACTTTATTAGATTTTCAACAAAAAAATATGCTATACTTAGTTTTAAGGTTTAAATAAGAAAACCAATTAGCATACTTATGTAAAAGCTAACAAGATTAAATAATATGTATTACACTAATAATATTTTAGTGATCAAATTTTTTATCTAATCTACAAGACAGATAGAAATAAACTTACTCACCTTAAGATAATGTTTATAAACTGGAATGCCCATGGAACATCAAGATTATAATTAAATGTAAATCGTAAATAATTAACTCACAAATATTTATAGCTTTAATAATATCTAAGTTAAAATAAATTTTAAATTTAATAAACAACCAAAGTTGTTTTCATCTAATATTATATTATTATTATCATTAGAATAGTCCAAATAACTATCCATTCAAAGTTGTACATTTTTTTATTCAGACACTAATAAAATCTGAACAGTTAGCCCCAACGAAAAGTCAAAACACTTTAAAGGAGTTAACTCCTCTAAATAATTACTCTCCCCAAATTTTATTTTAATACAGTCACAAGATTTCCAAAATTTTCGACTCCACTTTAATGTTATCCCTGTCATTTTGTTACGTTTTATCTGTAAATTTTTAACAGATGCTAATATCCTTTTTGATCTTTTATGCACTGAGGTCATTCCACTAAATATAAGTAGAGTTGCCGAAGTCCCATCAAACACTGCAATCCCAAAGGTGATAACCATCACAATATTGACATCATTCGAATTTCCTTTTCCAAGACGAACCAATAAAGCAAGATTCACCGAAATTACTAGAATAGCTGCGACAATCAGCACACCCAAACAGTTTTGCTGAACATTGTTCCACAAGATATTCAATAGCTGTAGCTCCCTATATACCAGGGCTGATTTTTCATATGCTTCCTCTCCAACAGATTTAAGTCCATTCCAAAATATGTGAACACAGTTTTGAAACAGGACCGTGGATACTATCATGATGGAAGCGACAATAAAAACTGAGGCGTTTGCTCCAAAGTACCACATCTACATATTACCCAGAAAAATAAGAACTTTTAGAATCCATTCGAATATCGAATAAATTTGAATACCATTGCATTCACCCAAAAGAAAATATCCTACTAGTGAAGTATTGCACGCATTTATTAAATGGAAACCCAAAACGAAAAATGGAGGTAGCAAAATGCCCTTAAGAAGAATAACCGGAGTGGAACCTAAACATAGGAACTGATTTAGAGATTTTAATTCGTGACGAGTTGGATCTCCATATTTTCTTTTATATTCAAAGAGATTGTTTAGATAGCATGCAATCGAGGCTCCGCTATCTATTGAGAAATAAATGCAGCCATTTGTGGTTCCAAGCATTATAAAAGTTAGCCAACCTAGTATCTTTTCGGATGTGGTTTGTTTTTGACCCAATTTCAGTGCAACAACACATTGAACAAATTGAATGGCATACAGTATAAAATGAAGACGTCGTCGAAACATTAAACCTTTTAGAAATATGTCATTTTGCTTTGAAATGGGACTATTGCTGTTAAGACTGTTGTTTAGTTTTGCTGTTATACAATTAAAATAATTCGTTTGCTTGATAGTTATGAAAAGAAGGCGTTTAAGGTTAATATACTTATACAAATCCATTTTGCACAGGAGTAAATTAAATTGAATATATAAATAAATAATAAATTTAACAGAATGCCAATATATTTCTGGCAAGAATTTAACAGATATCATTAAAAAAAATCTTTAAATATTTCGGCCGATCCAAGTTATCAACGTACTTTAGCGTAAAAATCTAAAAGATTTTTCCCTAGTTTTCAGTTTTAAACAGTATACTGAGTATTGTCAACTAACAACTTTTTTGATACATCTGATTGACATGAAAAAATGAAAATTAGCTGATTTAATTGAAACTAACTCAAGAGTAGCAATGTTCTTTATTCTTAAATAGTGTTTGGAAACTAGTTTTGAGCACTTCACATGAATTCCAAAAAAAGCTTCTTTATGTTTAAAGACAAAATACGGTAATTTGAAAACTTAAATTACACTTAACACTATCAGACAAAATGATGATATAAGGTCACTTTGAGAATATGTACCTTAGATATATTCGTAAAGATGTATGATAAACGGTGCTGCTGAATTATTGTTAATGTCAATTATACTTGTTATGTTAAAAATTTAAAGTAAAATTTTAGAACTACACGCGAAAGCATTTCGGTTGACATACCTGCGTAAAATATGATATATTAAACATTTTATTATATCAAATTGTTCTATATTGCCCTCCCAGTTGCTTTTTATGCTTAAATCTAAGGAATTAAATAACACAAATTTTGTTTTTGTCCCAATTTGTTTATATTCGCAAAGCCTAAAACCAACTTTTTACTATGTGATAACCAGGTTCAATAAATTATTTTCTTTAAATTGAAAGTAACCACTGTATTTATTTGGATGTAGTTTTTATAATGTGTTATTACGTAAAAGTGGAATTTTGTCTTCAAACAACGTTTTCAGTATAACTCATCAAACCCAATGTTTCCTTTTGTTGTATAATAATTATTTAGCGGGACTACTGACGGGAACCAATAATTAACTGAATAGTAAAATATCTGAATAATCGAGTTTCTAAGAAATTTCAGAAAATAAACTAGACGTCTAAATGACTTACATCATTTTTACCAAATGTTTGTAATTACGGCATACAATGTAGAATAGAAGATTGCGTTGATTGCGTATAAACATATAATCAAATAATGCTATCAAGTTTCCCCAATCGAAGCGGACAGGCCTAGAGAAATATTCTTGTTTACTCAGTTTCAAATTAAATTAGTGCTAATTTATGGCTCAAGTAGAATTTTAAATTGGAGTTTTTATGTACTTATTGTGCGAATCTTTATATTTTTATTAAATTCTAACTCAAAATTGCAGAATTGGATGGACCAAAATAATTCATCATTAGGAAATGCACTTGTAAACTATTCCTATTAAATTTTAGTAAATATGTGTGGTTTTTAGCATATTTTGCTTTATATTTGTCTAAATCGTTTAGTTTCTCAACAACGTTATTTCAAATCAATAACACTGGAATCTGAAAATTACACTGACTTTGACACTCGATTGACTTGGTGTAAGTACCAAAGCTTTGGAAATAATACGTATCACGATTTCTCTCCTTGGAAGGCAATATTATTTGGTAGATACTATCTGTTGTTTTGTTCGCTTAGACGTGACCTACTTTCCTGCTTTGACTTCTAAAATTAATATTCTGAGACTAAAAATCTGGCGAGTTTACCGAAAGATTCAGACATACGATTAGAACCATGTCTTGGTTTCCAAAATGGGCAGATGAAATTTTTAAGCTTTTAGTGCTTGGTGGATTTTTCCCAATATATTTTACCAACAAAACTTAAAAATATTCAGAGAATACTGCTTAGCGTAGAAACTGATTAATTGCTAGTATAGACCAAAGTAGACATAACGCTGTTGTAAACTACATACAGTTTTAATTACTGCTTTTGAACACGATTTTTGAATAAGAAACAGCCATTTCTCTGTTTCAATACAGTTAATTGAAAGCCTGTTTTTCTCAGCATGTAAAGACAAAGTATAGACTAACTTCGTTTAAAATACGGTAGGTTTACCATTGCTATAATTATCTCTAAGTCTACAGACACGTTATGTTTTAAATTTAATTTGTCGCTGACAGGATGTTGTTGTCACGTAAGTTGTTATGAACAAAATTCAGTATGAACTTCCCCCACACACGAGGCAGAAATTTTGTGATATTTTAGGATTCAACTAGATATGTTCCAGGATTTCCTCCTATTTGATGTATGTGCTGACATAATATACTATTTTAGGTTTTGGGTAGTAAAACTCGAGCTTGGTTTGACTAGTTGAAATCAATCATAGAAGGAATCTTAGTGTAGCATCTTAATTAAATTAAAAAAGGGTCAACACGCAAGTTGTCTGAATACTATTTACCAGAACTATTTTTGCGTAATTCAATAATAGTTCGATAGTTGGCTTATAATTTATTTTGACGTAGGTTTTTGTCAAAATAAGCAAAAGATTTAACCAATTTTTTAAACATTAACAAATTAATTGTTATTGGCAAAAGTCTATTTCAACAAGTAGTTTAAAAAAATGAGAGTCTACCTCAAGGAATATTATGAAGTCTTTACACTGTTTTGAGAATAGTTGTCCAAAAAAATTATTTCTATTTAAAATAATCTGATGAAATATATATTCTAAACATTTCATATGCAATATAAATTTAAGGTTGCAAAAAACAACTTGTTCTAAGTACTTTTAAGTACCCTTGTGAGAATGCCAAAAAATTGCAAACGTTGCGATTATCGTGATAAATATTTAAATTACATCGAAATCCTAAAAAATAGATGCAATTTGTTTACATAAGTAGTAAAGATATCGTTTCAAAAAAGAGAATAAATGATCCCAATTAGTTGAATTAATAATAAAAATACGTGTGCAGGATACACCCTGACCCTGGCAGGTGTTTTGATTACAAAATCAATAAGATTTATTTATATTTTGTAGTATCAACGAGTCTTTTTGAAAGCTTGATTTGTTTGAATCTTGAAAAAAATTATACATTACAAAAATATGTCACGAAAACCTGTAAATACATTCGTACGTAAAAAGTAAAATTTTCTTAACTCAGAACGTATTCCAGACATTATTGATTGTCCTCATTTCGACAAATAGAAAAATAAATGTATTTATTTATAGGAAATATAACAGACAAAATGTGATGCCAAGCTAATTGTTACGGCATGTAGAGATCTAACCCCCATCGAGTATTTTATTACAAAAGCAAGTCTATTTGACGGTACCTTTACGAAATAAAACTTTTACCATTTTCCCTTAAGATGTGTGTTAGAGTATATACATACATTACTAATTTGAAATATCCCCAAAAAACGATTTGACCTAAATGCAACAGTGTGATTTATATATTATTTGAACAAATCAGTCAAATTCGAGTGCTACACTTTAATATGACAAGAAACATAACGAAACGTAGACGAAAGTCACGACCATTACAAAAACCAAATTTACCCATTTTACAAATATAAGCACTAGAAATCCATTCCTTAGCATTCTTTTAGATTCCAAACCTATCATTTAAATTTAACAGTGACTACACAGCACTAAAAGTTAGTCGGTCACCTTGGCAATGGATTTATGTTACAATATTGGCTGCTCATTTTATTTTCCAAGGACTACTCTCTGGACTACTTGCTTTATACTATACAATATTTCAAAGGTCTGAAAAACAATTTGGATAGGAGAGACTAGTTATTTTGACACTTGTATTTGTATCCTTTACTGGTGGTTCTATGTTTATGTATTCCATTTTCAAAATACGAAACCACTTAGTAGGTGGGATTAATGAGCTATTGCAAATGTAACAAGCTTTGACGCCATCAGGTAAGTATTTTTTTTTGAACATTTGCTCAAGTAATAACAAATGTAAACTAAATCATAAAATTAACTTTTAAGGCCACATTCACGAAAACGGTAGGAATTCGGACCCTTATGGAAACGCCATGCTAATAACTACTATTCTAAGTGGAGGATTCCCATTTGCCTTAACCATTGTTGGCTTATACATGGACTATGATACTACAGACTATATCTGTCGCTATGTGCTGCCGAATCTAATGTATTGGGATATTAAAACGATATATTGTACCTTAGTTTTTCGCGGAGTTTTACTAGTTATGGTAGGTCTAGAATTTAGTCGAACTGGCAGCTATTTTCTATGCTGTCTATTTATAGTTGGAGATGAAGGGTCTAAAGTTGTGAAATGTTTGTAAGATCTACCATTTTCAGTATTTCTGTATCTGTATACAATACTAAGAATAACGTACGCGAATATTCGAAACTGGCTAAAATGGTTTTTATATTTGCTGGTCGACACAGTTTTCTGGAGCACGGTCGTTTCTTCTTATTTCGTCATTGTATGTTGGGAAAAAGTTACCTTGGTTATATATTTAGGAGCGATTATTTGTGTCATGATATGAGTTCAAGGACAAGTCATTCAGAGAGTCAAGGTAAAAATAACAAGAGCCCAAAAGAAACGGAAAGTAAGTTTGCAAAATATTAAGACTGTAATGTCAATTCAAGCCATTAAGTTTACATGTGGCTAGTTTAACATAATTAATGTGGAGTTTTTATGCACTCACTTTGAGTTGTTGTCGATACGGATTTTTGATGCGATTATGATATCATGAATTAAATATTATTTTAAATTGTAAAGCTGAACTTATGATTAACTATCCTGATCATTACATGATTTCACTATGTTAAACGTTTTATATTTGCAATCACTTAAGTTAAAAAAAAATAATAAAATAATATAAGCGGTAAATTGATGTAATACAGGATTTTGATATAATTTAGCAGTCAATCTATGGTTTCCAATAAACAAATACATAATTAAATCTCTAAATAGTAATCTAGTAAATAAATAAAAACAAAATAAATTAATGCTTACAAATAAATTCCGATGAACGATGAAGTCAACAACAATATGTTTTTCATCAAATCTCCAAAAAATGTATTGGTAAATCCAATGTCTCAGAAACTTACCAGCTCAGTAGTGAACTAACTAGAACTAAAACGCTTTTTAGTAAAGTAGTTTACTTTACAACGAAATGGTTTCAATTAAGTAACAACAAACTAATTGCTACAAACGAATAATATATTGGTGTAAACTATACATTCAACAAAACATGTTTTTCTTTGAAGTCTTTAACAAATAAATGGATAAAGTTAATAATTCAAAAGAATAATTTTTTTCCGTTAAGTCGTTTTTGAAACTTAAATTGGGCGTTATTGTAAAACTAGTTCAAGCTTATAAGTTCGTCTAGCTTGGGGCTAGACTGTGTTGCATCTATTGCAATAGACCTGGAGATTACAAGCCAACATGTTAATTTAATGTGAAGGCGTTCGGAGAGACAAAACAGGCGAAATCTGTTTACAGAGCAGTTCGAAGAAACTACGGATTATATAATTTTGGATCTCTTCGAGTTTAAAATCTAGATTCTTACTTTTATTGAAAAGTTACATATTTCATTTATTGCAGTTGTATACATATATCCGCCATCAAGTAATTTTTTCAGTTATATATTTCAAATAATTAAGATATTATTCAGAATTGGAGTTTTTCATAATTTGTTTTACTTACGAGCTTACTTTACCAAATATTCAGATTTTTAAATATTGTGTCACCGTTTTAGAAAACATTTTACAGAAACGTTCTTACATGTTTTTTAATATTTGCACGTAACAATGTTTGAAATTAGTCTATAAGTAACATTTTCTTGTGCATTTACATAAATTCTTATAAAGTTCCAATGTAAGTAGTTACCTATCATACTTTTAATAAATGAAGGTTAACGTGAACTCGGTTTCAATTTTTTTGAAGAGGTTGTATAGTTTGCCTGAGAAAATGAATCGTGAAGAAAAACAGAAACCAAAACCAAGTTTGCCCGTTTTACAAGAATTAGCTTTGAAAACCTATACTTTGGCTTTTTCCTATGTTCCACAACTTCCCATAAAATTCAATCGAGACTTTACCGCACTTGTACTAAGTCGATCCCCTTTCCAATGGTTTATCGTTATGATATCACAAGCGAATCTTCTACTTCATGGATTAATTACTGGAATGGTGGCCTTATACGTTGTTATATTTCAGCAATCCCAAAAAGATTTTAGGTGGGAGAGGCTTGTAATGTGGGTGCTTGTTTCCCTTGGCTTTACTGGAACTACATTATTCGGGCTCTCTGTTCTGAAGACAAAAGAATGCATAGTTAGTTCGTTCAACGAGCTGCTAAAAATTAAACGAGCTTTGACGTTATCAGGTACGTTTTCTAATCAGGCTTGTTTTAAATTACGTTTTGTAAAGAAATGTCCGAAATGTCCAATTAACAATTAAAATTTCAGGTGACATCAAACAAAACCATTCGGATTCAGATAAATACGGAAATGCAATGTTAATAACAGCAATACTCAGCGGCGGATTTCCATTTGCTTTTACTTTGGTCTCTATCTACATATATGAACTATGACACAGCCGACTACATTTTTATATCGGTGCTCAGTAATCCAATGTTTTGGGATAGTCAGACAATTTATTGTACATTATTTGCACGCGCAATTCTATTGTTTACGGCCGGTCTAGAAATCAGTCGATGTGGAGGGTATTTTTTCATGTGCCTTTTTATGTTTGGTGATCAAGCGTCTAAAGTTTTTGGTTCTATGAGAACTCTACAATTTCCAATATTTGCATATCTTTACATCTTAGTACAAATAATGCATGGGAAAATTCGAAACTGGTTTAATTGGGTTGTATACTTTTTTGTTGCCATGTTTTTCTGGGGCACTGTGGTTTCATGCTATTGTGTAATTGTGTGTTTGGAAAAGGTAACACTGGTAATATATTTGGGAGCAGTTATCGGGGCATTTTCACTTGTACTTGTACAAGTCACTTTAGGACCGGATGTTGTAGACACTATTGTATTGGCAAGGAACGTTGTGGGGATTCAAAGGACAAAGGTGAAGATTAGAAGGGCTGAGAAAAGAGGATATGTGAATTCGAAGAACGTAAAAGTTGCAATGGCAATTCATCCTATAACCGTATTATATGGTTCTTTTAAAATAATTGATAGGGAGTTTCTTACAGAACATTGTGATTTATTAATGTCTCGAATTTTTGATACTGTTATGATTTCGTAAAAGAAGTTCGAACATGGTTTTGTAAAATTGGTTATTAGACTTAAAGTGCTTAAAAGTAGGTAATTTAGCGACAAGCAATAGTTCAAATAGGTTTATTCATAATAAAACTTGATTGAAAGAAAACTTTATTAACGTACAATAATATACTGTAATATAAATTTTACCAACTGTTTTCGATTAAATAATCAATTTGTGTTGTTTGCAAAATTGTAATTTATCTTATCTTGAAATTTATCTTAATTAAAATAACCGAATTTCGGTCACAACAGCTATACTATTTTCAAATGTAATTTAATAATATCTAATAAGCTGACACTATATCTTGGGAACTTTGCTGGAACTCCTTTAGTTTTTTCAAGAACGAATGATCATAAGCTTTAAAACAAATTAATTATTTATTGAAAGTGTCAAAATTGTAGACAGGACTTCTACTGGAAATAGATCATTTATTTTATTAAGGATAGCGTATAAAATAGTGTCACCAATTTCAAATTTAACATGGGCTTTATTATCAGATTTTTAAAAAGTTCACATAATTAAACTAGAACTTCTAAAAAAGACGAATCGTTACGAAACTTATTCAAAACAAAAAAAAACCATTTGCTGCTATTGATTTGATTAAATAATCGATTTATTCGTAAGATGCATTTGTTAAAAAAATGTATACCTTGTTATGTCAAATTCTTATATATTGTCCGAAATGTAGCAAATTGCAGTTCCCAAAGCTTAATACCATCTCCAAAATAAATAAAGATCGAAAAATTAGTTTGAAGCTATTTGGATATATGCGGGTGGTTCACAAGTAAATTTTTAATTTATAGGAGAAAAAATACCAGCCATATTTTCATGTCATGTAGCTTTATGTCACACAAATATTTTTCAAGACAGTTACATAGTTGGCTCAATAACATAATATGTTTATAAGAACACTATTTAAAAAAAATCTATCTTGTTTAACATTCACTTAATCATTCGAAAGCAAATTACATTGATGATAATAATAGTGGTTTACCGTACAACAACTTGTAGTGATTATTCATGTTGATTTAAGCGATAATTTGGAGTTTTTGGATGCGTAACAAAATAAAATTTATAAAATAGTTTAAAAGTTAATCTCGACACAAAAACGTGACCTTTTTAGATTTAGCATTTGCCACTGGACAGGGTGGGTGCATTGATGTGTTGAATAAATTGAAATGAGAATGAGTGTCTATATACCTATTTACATGCGTCAGTAAAATGCGGTTTTCATGTTTTAAAATCTGTATCCAATGTACTGCACTTGAATATAACCCATATTCACTTTACTGGCATTCATCCTAGAAATGACAATAAGTGCATTCCACAATACTTACCTATAAATCTCCCAAAACATATATTCATTGCAATTTCATCAGTGAAATTTGGGGTAAACAAAATGTGAGATAAACTTGTTTAAAAATTAAAGACTTCAAATTAAATAAATTATACAACCTCGTAATAGAGTTAGTTAAATTGGAAACTAATCAGCCTAGTATCCACAACTTCCTGGCTCAAATATAATGAATAAATTGCTTAAATGCATACATCAAATAGGCGAAAAATTATCAGGTAAAAGCCATAACGTATCGTCCAATCTTAAACTTGTTTTTCATTTTTAAGAAATTAAATTTATTTGAACGAAAACAAGTAAGCTGATTTGAAGACACGTTTAATTCCTGAAAATCAAGTAAACTTTGAACGTGTCATTAACATTTCAAAAATAGCAAAAAATCATGGTTTATATCCCTTTAATCCTATAAAGTTTATAAAAGGCTAGACAATAACGTTTGTCGGACGACAAATAAATAACTGTTTATTTTCAATTCACTTAATTATTTTGAATTGGGTCATACCACAAGTATTTACAGGGATTATACGGAAATTCAATAAAATATGTTAGAAAGGTTTAGGGAAACAACAAAAAATTAAAACAGTTAATATTAAAACGTTTCTTCAATAGTTCAAAACAATTTTCAATATATGCTCTTCAACAACAATGTACAAAAACGTTCAGCTCAAGTTTACAAAACAGGAACTTATAACACTACTTTGTGGAAAATCAACAGACGATTTACCACCCATTTCCAAAATTCTTTTACGATTGGCACAAATGATGTATTTAAAATACTTGAACAAGACTACAATTGTGAAAACTACAATGAAGCTAGTAACCCTTTTTAAGTGCGTGCCCGTTCAATTAGATGACAGTAAAGTTGTCCATTTTTCAAAACCGGATGACAAATTTCTAAAATATTTAAATTTAAAATGTCAGCTCTGTTTTATTTTAAGTTGTATTCAACTCATTCAGAATATGTTGACACTAGTTGTGTATCAAAATCCTTCTATCTTTCAAAACATACAGGGATGGCTAACTTTATGTTTGTTTGTTATTATAACCGGCTTTATTTGGTCTTTAAAAGATCAAGGCGCCGCCATCGCATCTTACCTCAACAATCTTTTGGCATTCAAAGGAAACCACGAAAATATAAATACAAATACAAAAGCATCTCTAAATCAGATTCTCTGCTTATTTGTAACTCCACTTGCACTTTTAACTGGCACCTTTTTACCATCATTTTACATTTTTGGTTTGCACTATTCTAATCCGTGTCAACCATCCTTAGTTGGATACTTTCTTCTAAGTGAATGCAATGGTCTCGAAACTGGTTCACTTCTTCAGTCGATTCTCAAAATATTAGTTTTTGGGTTAAATATATGGATACATTATTTTGGAACCAATGCAGCCATATTTTTTGTTATTTGTATTGCTGGCATAGCTGCCACATTGTTTCAGGAAGCCACACACATATTTTGGACTCGACTGCAAAATGACCCTGAAGATCACAAACTTCATGTAGTTTATAGAGAGCTTCAACTGTTAAACACTATTTGTAACCAAGTACAACAGAACTGCTTGGATATAGTAATTGCAGCTTCATTAGTATTTATGTCTTGTAATTTTGCTATGTTAGTTCGCCTTAGAAATGACACCAACATAATTATATTTATTGCATTCGTCATTGGAGTAATTAATGGACCGTCGATACTCCTTTTAATACTTGGTTGTTTAGTCTCGTTGCATAAAGTTTCTACGAATGTTCTGGAATTAGTAAAAAACATAAAAGTAACACGTAAACGATCATCCAGCTTTGAATTTAATTGGAGACTAAGATTTTGGAAATCTTGTGGCGCAATAAAAATAAAATTTGGTAATGGCAATTATCTAGAAGATCCAACTGCGTTGAAATGTTTCAACTTTGCGTTAGAGCAAACAGTTCAAGTTTTACTGTTGCTTGAATAATTTGTAATAATTTTAGAGACCCGTTAAGAAATGTATGAATATTAATGTGTTCTTTTGTAATTTCAAATTAGTCGTAGTAAATGGATGTTAGTTTTTAGCCACTTTTGGTAAAAATTGCGAATATATTTTTATTTTCCGAGACATGTTAAGCTTTTAGATCTGTTTTTTTGGCTTTTCCAAGTAATTAGTCTGAATTTTGCTAGTATTAAAATTTGGCAAGTAAATTTATAATCTAAACTCTTCGTTTATTGAAAAATCTCAAAATGTTGACCAATTGTAGAGGAGTATGGCATTACATTTGTTTTTTTGGTAAAAATTGTCCCATCAAACATTTAACTTTCCTTGAAAATGGAACATTTTTATCTGCGTATGTAACTTTTCCGTAGTTATAATTTATTGCTACAAAATATTCAATAATATTTTCCGCACACAAAAATTAATGAAATATAGGTATTGTATTTGCAGATACTTTTAGCTTGTGTGTCGTCTCAAGATATGATCCAAATAGGTATGGTAACAAATTTGATCATGAATTAAATAATTGTGGAAATGGTAATTTTTTTAGTTAAGTTTAGCACTTTTATTAGCAGCAAAAATATAAGTACTAACATGTGTAACAACGTGTCAGTATACATTAAATCCAACTGTTCTTGATACAGAAACATAAGATGGCAGAAAACAAAACAAATAATAGTAACATACATTTCCTTTTACATTCCAGTCATTAAATTTACAAACATCATACAGCCTAATACAAATATGTACTACATCTCAGACTGATTAGATTTTTTTTCTTTAAAAATTTCAGTTACCATCTTGGTCAAGGTCTATTATTTTTGTTGAAATTAAATTATTTCGTTATTTAAAACACTTGCTTCTGTGGTGATCAAATATGCTTGTTGATCCAGCGATAACCTGGAGATTTTTGTTGCGTAACAAAATATTATTAATAAAATAGTTTTGATGTTGAACACGCAACAAAATCATTACTTTTTATATCTAGTATTTGGCACTGAACAGGGTAGGTGCATTGATGTGTTGCATAATTTGAAATGAGTGTGTGTGTGTGATAAGTGTGATTCTTTTAAACAAAATACAATACATTACAAAAATATATCATGAAAACCTGTAAATACCTACGTACTTAAAAAAATGAAGAATTTTCAAAATTCAAAACGTATTCCAGACCTTATTGATTGCCCTTATTTCGACAAATTGAAAAATAAACGTGTTTATTTATACGAAATATTATTGGGACTACAAAGAAACTAACCGTCTCAATTGTCCGCCTAACTGACTAGTCAACAGAAGACTCCTAAAATCAAGGT